>OX328123.1:153455121-153505980 GCA_946811695.1 Gonocerus acuteangulatus | reverse complement strand
GGTCGTGTTAGTACTGACGGGTTTGTCGTTGGTAATATGAGGAAAGTATTATTGGTTATATGAGTTGTCGTGTCCCAACACACAGCGGTATTTCCTTCGCGAAAAAACATGTAAATAACAAAGATATTATTATTTTTTTTTATTTCAGAGCCCGCAACTGGGCGATTTGCTCTATGAAGATATTAGTGCCAGATGGATTGATGCCCAAACCTCAATGAATGAAATATGGAATTGGTGAATGCTTTATTCCATTATTGGAAGATATGGTCCTGTAAGATGGCCGACACGGGTTTCGTGTCCTGACACAATCGGACATTTCTCCGTTGGTAGTCTCTACAGTTCCTTTTGTACCGAAAACCCAATAACTTTGGGTATTTACTAATACTGGAAATTTGATAGACTAACGATGTGTTGTCAGAAATGTTAAGATTATAAAACAAACTGTTTTCGTTCTAAAGAGGCATTTAACTAGTTTTGGAAATTTGTCAGTAAAGTTAAATGTTTATTGATCCAGCTGACACAATTTGTTTGTTTTAAAAAATTAAACAAGCCGATGATTATGCGCAACTGTGTACTATACGTAACCCTATTATTAATATTAAAGATATTCTTGTCACTTGGCCGTGATATTTTTTTATTTTATTTTTTTTTCCTTTTTAACGTTGTGAAGAAATGTTAAAATTAAATAAAATTGACGTGGAATATGTTGTGTGCAAGTCACATGAAATAACTATCTTGAAGTATTATAAGTCAAATGAATTAAATATTTAGAAGGAGTATGCTGTGTGCAAGTCACATGAAATAACTATCTTGGAGTATTATAAGTCAAACGAATTAAATATTTAGAAGGAGTATGCTGTGTGTGAGTAAAATGAAATTTGTACATCTTTATTTTTTCCCTTCTATGAAATTTTTAATTAAAGCTTCAGAATTAATACTTTGGGGCACTGTGCCTAACAAAAGATCATATGTACGCACTGAGTTGCATTTGAAAAAAAAATGATAAAACGGCAACCCAAATGTACGCTTAAATACAATGTTAAGTGGATGGCAGCTGGAATTTTCCATATTGCACATAAGAAGACAACACATTATTTAATGCAGATCGGTAAAGACCTTACCTTATAATGCAGATCAGGAGACACCATATCTTATAATTTAATTTAAATTTTAACGTCCATTTTACTACGAATTTTAGGACGGGTTATCTATAGGTTACCACTCTTTTCTAGCCAGGATAGGGGTTATGCCTTTTCTTTTTTTCGAAAGAAAAGCCACCACCCCTAGTGGGAATCGAACCCACGACCTTTGGTCTGCATTATAAGATATGGAGAGACCATATCTTATAATGCAGATGTGGAGAGACCATATCTTATAATGCAGATCAGGAGACACCATATCTTATAATGCAGATAAGGAGAGACCATATCTTATAATGCAGATAAGGAGAGACCATATCTTATAAGGCAGAAAACGAGAGACCATATCTTATAAGGCAGAAAAGGAGAGACCATATCTTATTAGGCGGATAAGGATAGAACATATGTTATAAAGCAGATAAGGAGAGACCATATCTTATAATGCAGATAAGGAGAGACCATATCTTATTAGGCGGACAAGGATAGAACATATGTTATAAAGCAGATAAGGAGAGACCATATCTTATAATGCAGATGTGGAGAGACCATATCTTATAATGCAGATCAGGAGACACCATATCTTATAATGCAGATAAGGAGAGACCATATCTTATAAGGCAGAAAACGAGAGACCATATCTTATTAGGCGGATAAGGATAGAACATATGCTATAAAGCAGATAAGGAGAGACCATATGAATTTTGTAATCTAGTATAGCGTTTACATGGTGGTGTATATTTCCATAAAACTGATATATGATTCCCCTTGTCTGATATGTACGGTTTTTTCCAGGATGTCATTATTTTCCCATCTGAAATTTGGAAAAATAATGGCATCCTAATAGAAAACTTCATAACGAACAGAAAGAAAATTAATTTGCCGCAACCTAAATTTCTTTGAAAACTAAGTAAAATTGAAATCTCTTTCAAAACTGGAAAATAAGTGGATATTTGCTGGAATACGAGTAAGAAGTGTGACAAT
Source organism: Gonocerus acuteangulatus (assembly GCA_946811695.1). Lineage (NCBI taxonomy): Eukaryota > Metazoa > Arthropoda > Insecta > Hemiptera > Coreidae > Gonocerus > Gonocerus acuteangulatus. The sequence goes on along the minus strand of OX328123.1, from coordinate 153,503,860 downwards.
AGAAATCAGATCTAGACGAAAATTGTAATGATATGAAAGCCGGGAAGAGCTACCACTTAGACTCCATTAGCAATAGCAACAAATTGTACCTCTTCCCTTCCCTTCTAGTTCAGCATCCACTCCGGTTTAGTATTCTCCTCTCCAGTTCGACAGGATACACCATCCCAAAGTCCTAAGTCCAACAAATTGTACCTCTTCCCTTCCCTTCTAGTTCAGCATCCCCTCCGGTTTAGTATTCTCCTCCCCAGTTCGACAGGATACACCATCCCAAAGTCCTAAGTCCAACAAATTGTACCTCTTCCCTTCCCTTCTAGTTCAGCATCCCCTCCGGTTTAGTATTCTCCTCCCCAGTTCGACAGGATACACCGTCCCAAAGTCCTAAGTCCAACAAATTGTACCTCTTCCCTTCCCTTCTAGTTCAGCATCCCCTCCGGTTTAGTATTCTCCTCTCCAGTTCGACAGGATACACCATCCCAAAGTCCTCAGTCCAACAAATTGTACCTCTTCCCTTCCCTTCTAGTTCAGCATCCCCTCCGGTTTAGTATTCTCCTCTCCAGTTCGACAGGATACACCATCCAAAAGTCCTCGGTCCAACAAATTGTACCTCTTCCTTTCCTTTCTAGTTCGGCATCCCCCTCCGGTTTAGTATTCTCCTCTCCAGTTCGACAGGATACACCATCCCAAAGTCCTAAGTCCAACAAATTGTACCTCTTCCCTTCGCTTCTAGTTCAGCATCCCCTCCGGCTTAGTATTCTCCTCCCCAGTTCGACAGGATACACCGTCCCAAAGTCCTCAGTCCAACAAATTGTACCTCTTCCCTTCCCTTCTAGTTCGGCATCCCCCTCCGGTTTAGTATTCTCCTCCCCAGTTCGACAGGATACACCATCCCAAAGTCCTCAGTCCAACAAATTGTACCTCTTCCCTTCCCTTCTAGTTCGGCATCCCCCTCCGGTTTAGTATTCTCCTCCCCAGTTCGACAGGATACACCGTCCCAAAGTCCTCAGTCCAACAAATTGTACCTCTTCCCTTCCCTTCTAGTTCAGCATCCACTCCGGTTTAGAATTCTCCTCTCCAGTTCGACAGGATACACCATCCAAAAGTCCTCGGTCCAACAAATTGTACCTCTTCCTTTCCCTTCTAGTTCGGCATCCCCCTCCGGTTTAGTAATCTCCTCTCCAGTTCGACAGGATACACCATCCCAAAGTCCTAAGTCCAACAAATTGTACCTCTTCCTTTCCCTTCTAGTTCAGCATCCCCTCCGGTTTAGTATTCTCCCCTCCAGTTCGACAGGATACACCGTCCCAAAGTCCTCAGTCCAACAAATTGTACCTCTTCCCTTCCCTTCTAGTTCAGCATCCACTCCGGTTTAGAATTCTCCTCTCCAGTTCGACAGGATACACCATCCAAAAGTCCTCGGTCCAACAAATTGTACCTCTTCCTTTCCCTTCTAGTTCGGCATCCCCCTCCGGTTTAGTAATCTCCTCTCCAGTTCGACAGGATACACCATCCCAAAGTCCTAAGTCCAACAAATTGTACCTCTTCCTTTCCCTTCTAGTTCAGCATCCCCTCCGGTTTAGTATTCTCCCCTCCAGTTCGACAGGATACACCGTCCCAAAGTCCTCAGTCCAACAAACTGTTCCTCTTCCTTTTTCTTCTAGGTCGGCATCCCCCTCCGGTTTAGTATTCTCCCCTCCAGTTCGACAGGATACACCGTCCCAAAGTCCTCAGTCCAACAAACTGTTCCTCTTCCTTTTTCTTCTAGGTCGGCATCCCTTCCGGTTTAGTATTCTCCTCTCCAGTTCGACGGGATACACCGTGCCAAAGTTCTCAGTCCAACAACGATCTAAATCCACAAACCTTGTGAGGACTTGGTCCAATTCGGTGCATTTGTACTTCTGCTCCTAAAGATAGGTGCTCTCAGGTAACTTGTTGCTCTCAATTGCATAGTTTTCGTTACGATAAAAAATACACTTTTAAAAAAACTGATTATAGTGTGTTATAATCTTATAAAAGGTTTGGGATAGATTTCTTTACGTGGCATACCTATTACAAAGAGCAACGATTTAAACTCAGTGGGCATAGAAATGTTTTCTGTTGTGCTTTATAATCATTACCTTTCTTTCTACGATACTATCACTCTGTTAGCACCTTTACAAGTGCTTTCGCTTAAGAAGTCAAATATATTGCCTCCCTACGGATCCAAATATGGGCCGTGGCTGTTTATTGTCTACCTTGGCGACCTATTCAGGGGACTGATTGACATTTCGTCACTTTTTAAATATTTCCAAGTTGTATCTTATACTCAGCCCCCTGACCTTTAACCTCCGAACTAACACTAGCGTTTCTTAGAAGGTAGAAAAATAATGTCTCTCCACTGTTTTTCAAAGTATTTATTAGCAAAAGCTTTTCGAGAACATGGTTCTCATCGTCAGTGCATCTACAATTTTCACAATAACACGCATATATTAATTAAAGAAATATTTATAAGTATTCTTATTACTAAAGCTATGACAAATATTAATTACAGAAATATTTATAAGTATTCTTATTACTAAAGCTATGACAAATAAGGTTACCTATTGCGTGTTTTTGTGAAAATTGTAGATGCACTGACGATGAGAACCATGTTCTCAAAAAGCTTTTGCTAATAAATACTTTGAAAAACAGTGGAGAGACATTATTTTTCTGCCTTCTACGAAATCAAGAACTCCACAAATAACGCTGCATACATCACAGACTAGCGTTTCTATCAGAATGTTCTTTCAATTACTCCATGGAAATAACTGTAATCAAATGGTCGGTTAGGAATATCAGCCTCATTACACTATCATAGCGAAACTCTGATAATAGGTGAAGGTAAACATACAGAGATTATTTCATACCGGCCGTGCACGCATAGGTTACTTGTAAAGTTTCGCTTTCATTGTGTACTTCATGAGGTAAAGCTTGACGTGTTTTGAAACTGAACAGGAGAACGGTACTCTGGAACCGATGCGGGACCAGTCATATGGCACTAGTATTTCTAAATTGACACAACTTGATATTACAAACTTATGTAGGGGGCTCAGCATTAAGACAGAAGGGGTGAAACAAGTTCCCTCTGGTGTACAAGCTCTGAAGCTAGGTGCATAACGTTTTGGTGGTTTATGAAGAGATATTTACCATGTCTTTCATAGTAATATCTACGACGGTGTGAATAAAACCGATTTTTGAGTTGTGTCACTTTAGAAATACTAGTGCGACATTGTCAACGTCTAGAGGTGACCAGACTTCTACAAATCAGTCAGGCTTACGTCAGGTCATTTTCGCCAGGCAGGAGCAAAAATGGCACTTCTCGTAACGCTTTTTGATCTGAGCAGAAACTAATTTAAGCGATTCTTGATAACGTTTCATTCAGTCCTAGGTAGCTGCTTCTTCTCTCATAACTTATAACATATTGATGAGTGATTTTGAAAAGCCGAACCTTACAAGGTATTTATAGCATTTTCTTTTATACCTAACTCTCGTTTGCCTGTATGGAAGATGTGGTAACCTTTAGATAACACCTTCCAAACGTCAGTGGTATGTATAACTGAATGCTCAGATTTTAATGAATATTGAGTTTAATCCATGAGAACAACAGAAGCCTTGATCAGACCTCAGCAGATTCATGAATCACTTCAAAGAACTTCTATCTAAACTTGTGGGATTTTTATTTTGTTGCTTCCAGGCATCAACAACTTTAGGAAAACTACCATTCTGGGCTAATTAGATTTTTTTTTTTCTAAAACACGGGAAGAAAATGCGAAACGTTTTCGTATTATTTGATGTGTTCCTTTATTCCTAATCGCTTTAGTTTACACAACGATTAGCACTTGCCATTAGTGTTCGTCACATAAGGATTTGTACCGACGTGTAAAGAGGTTTATATTCATATATATATATATATATATATATACGCATAGCCCTAAATCTCACTCCCCTGGCCTAGACTACAACCAAAATTATAAAAAGTTACGAGTTCTTCAAAGCTCTCAAAGAATTAAAGAAGATGATGCCTCACAAAATTTCCACACTTCGACTTATTACGTAAATAACACATAAGATTTAGGAACTCTGAGATCGCTGTTTCGAATCCAGTCTGGAGATTTGGAGCGATTTGAACGATAGGTCGCTATGAAAAGCCCCTGTTTTTCAAAATGAATGAAACCCTAATGATATGACTATGGAAGTCGATCGACGTTAAAGGAAAAAAGAAGTGTAAAATGACGAATGAGCGTGGATTCTTCAATGTCCTGCAGACTGAACCACTTGGAATTCTGAAGAGGTAGAGATTTCTTGAATGGAAAGCAGAATCAGTGCTGTGTATCCTTGACCGCCTTCGAGTGTTGATCTCTCTTTCCAACGACAGCTACAAATTAAACTCGGCAAGTAAATGTTGGATCAGAATGAACTAAAACTGTTCACGGAATCGCCCATTTTTTAGCGCGGTTCCTCCCTCCTTTCATAGGGAGGAGCCCCGCTTATAAGGTTGACCTCATGAAACAATCCGGAAGTGTCGACTAAAAAATTTTACATTTCAGAACCCCTAGAGAACGAAAATAACGGTGGTTCAAAAGTGTGTGTATATACATATATATATATATATATATATATATATATATATATATATATATATATATATTTGTCTGTTCGCTTTTTCCTGGCCTCAATAATGGTCTGATTTTGATAAAATTTGGTACAAAAATCTTTCGTCTAATTTGAAAGGTCAAGTTCGTTAACCAGCAGAATCCGCCACAGGAACATCTTTTTTGGAGCGAAATTCGCGCGTAAAAATGTTTACGCTTACTTCATATGCTTGCAAGTACTCGTTTTATAGGTTTATTCGCCTATAAAAACGAATAAACCCAGTTTTAAGGCGATAGCTTGAACCGTTTTCGAGAAAAGTGGAAAAATATTTGTTGAATCAAGTTTTTGGTTGGGGAATCATGAAATTCATTTAAAATATTTTCTGTATGTTCGAAATTCATGTAAACAAAGATGTTTGGTTGCGTTCGGAGTTAAGGAAGGATTAGAATTAAATATTTTATTTTTAGACATGAAAAGTCTTGGGAACTTCGTATATATTCCTTAATATCTCGGAAACGGCTGGGAATCTTAGTAAGCGGAAGGTAACTATTCAAAAGCTTACTAAATTTTATACAAAAAATATTCTGGAGCTATTGTCGATTAGGCGATGTCAATCGGAGAAATAAGTGCTTAAAACAAAAGTGTTTGCTTTGTTTTTTTAAACGGGTTTTTGTAGTTGTTTAGCTCACTTTTTAATTGGAATTATTTGTAGAATTAGTACTATAGTAGAAGAGTACAAGAAAATGCAAACATTTTGATATTTTTCAAATCATTGAACAGTAAGATTAGTATCTGTAGGAGTGGATGAAGGGTGCTGCCTGAACCTTTTTCTGTCAGGTAGAGGTGAGGATCGGGGCGGACCTATTTGAGGTCATCAATTATTTCATGAAAGGTCTAACCAAAATTATAACTTTCTATTTTATCCTTTCCAAATGACATTAGGATTAAGAACGGAACCGCGCTAAGATGATGCAGTTCCTGCGAGTCGGACTTTTTTAACGTTAATGTTGTCATAGCCATGGATGGAAGATGTCGCCAGTGGATAGAAGATGTCCAGTGATTTCAATATAATTACTGTTTTGTTTGTGGTATTTTTTGGCAAAAGAACCCCATGGTCGTAATCGCCCTACCGTGCAAACAGCTACACGAATTCACCGCATGCTCCTGAGTTTTTATATATATATATATATATATATATATATATATATATACATATAAAACCGATACTCTTTTATTTATCTATTATTATTTTTCTCATTTTATTTTTTCATCCATTTGCCTTTTCTATTTTTAGCTTTATTTAATTTCTTTACTTTTATATTTTTTTTTTATTATTTTTTATTAAACCCGGTACTCTTCATTTAAAAAAAAAACAAAAAAAAAACATAATTACTGACAACCAATATAAGTCGACATACAAGAGACTGGGAAAAATCGTTCTACCTACTGTTCGACTTAATGAACTTATCCAGGTTATCCCCACCCATCTCAGCACCCACTTAACCACATATGCTGATGATACGGCCATCTTTTCTTCTTCTCCTGATCCCATAACTGCTTCCTTTCACCTACAAGAACACCTGGAGTCTATCGAGCACTGGTGCAACAAGTGGAAAATTAAGGTGAATCCTCAAAATGCTGCCACATTACATTCACCCTCAATAAGAGAGCCTGCCCACCAGTCGTCATATTCAGCCACGAACTCCCCATATCCAACGAGGTGCGCTACCTGGAATTATTACTGGACAGTAGACTCACTTGGAACCCTCACACCCGACTAAAAAGACAGGAACTGAACAGGAGATACGGACTCTTACGACGACTACTGGGACCTTCATCAAAACTGACAATACACAACAAACTCATTGTATACAAAACCATAATCCGACCTATTTGGACTCACGGACTTGAACTCTGGGGATCAACTAAAACTTCTAACATACAGAGAATACAGGCATTCCAATCCAAAGTCCTTCGCAAAATAGTCAATGCTCCTTTTTACGTTTCCAATAAAACTCTTCATAATGACCTAAACATCCCTTTCGTTCAAGAACTGGCAAAATCCCGATTCCTAACCTTTCATTCCAAATTGTCCTTCCATCCCAATCCCAGAGCACAAACACTTTCCTCCCAAACCCACCCACAAAACCTGCCTAGAAGGCTCAAGAGACATTGGCCTCGTGATCAGCTAAATTACTAGTGGAGAAAAAAAAATATATTCCAAAACTAGGAAGTACCAATATTGATTGGCTTCTTCCATAAGTGTTATTATCATTATTATTTGTTATTATTATTATTAATTTTTCTTCGTCTTTACTTATTTATTATTTAGTTATTTTCATTTATTTTATTATGGTTACCATTTATTCATATATTTACATTTAAATTATTTTGTTATTTCTTTCTTATTTTATTTTATTTATTTATTTTTTTTTTATTTTTTTTTTTTTTTATTTATTTTTTGTTATTTTTTATTTTTTTTTTACTTTGTTGTCAGTTGTATTAATCAACTTTTGTATATATCATTAATCATATTTGTGAGCAAACTTAACCAATGTACTTTAAAATGTACAGATGTTAAATAAACGTATTATTTAAAAATAAAAAAAAATAAAAAAAAAAAAATCCAGGTTATAATTCGACTTTTCTGTATCTAAATGAACAAAAAAAAAAAAAAAATAAATAAAAACAGAAAATATGATTTGAAATTATCTGCTTATATTTTACACTAATACATGTCCTTTTTTTCATAATGGCAATTGATATGTTAATTACATGAATAAACAATTATTTTATTAATTTATTGAGAGTACACAACGGTAATTGCAAAACGAGTAACGCATTACGAGCTGAGCATGTTTCTAAGAATTTCAAAGCCTTTTTTTTCAAATGAATGAATGAATTTCACAGCCATATTCTAAAATGTTACCCGTCGTACGCTTTTATTATTATTATTTTAATTGTAACGTCCATTTATTATTAATTAAGAATTTTAGGACGGGTTATCTATAGGTTACCACCCTTTCTAGCTGGATAGGGCTGATGCCTTTTCATTTTTCCAAAGAAAAGCCACCACCCCTTACAGGGAATCCCACGACCCTTTGGCACACGCCTTGACACTCACGACCGGGCCGCTTACGCTTTTAGGTTTGTTATTTACTAAGTGAGCAAACATATCACATGTTTAAAACATTGCTTGAACATCTGTTTGAAATTTTTAATTACAGTTACTCCCGTCGTTGCTTTTAATTTGTCTGCTTTTCCTGGGATCCATTGCTGATGAAAATATCCTTTTGAAGCTAACGAAAGTTTGTTTTAACCAATCGGGATGTAAAAAATCTGATCCCTTGTCACAAAGTGACGTGTAATTTATTTTGGTTCGTCTGGTGCTGACAGGAGTTCCTAAAATAAAGATCCTATTAAATGATTCTTTCGATTACCTGAAGTAAACGATTTTTTTTTCGCTTGAATTTCACTGAAAAAAAGAGAGTTTGAGCTGTGTGGTTCTTCTGATGAACGTACTTCAAGTTTTTATGCTTCAATATTGAAGCAATTTGTAGGCGGTAGATCGAGAACAGGCAAATAGATATACAAATTGAAAGGACTGGTTTTGTCTTGGATTTTGTCATCGGGTTAACGTGGAAGAGAACAATCTGTTAGAACGATGGCGGTTCGATCTAGTCTAATTAACTTACCTTTTGGTCACATAAGCTTCAAAATATCTATGATATGCCTGAACGCCATCGTCGTACGTCAGCAGATGTCTTTAAATGAGATTGTGTTCTGCAAGTAACACATTACGCGTTCTGCTGGCCTTCAGCAATTCGTTCATGTCATGTGGGATACTTAGGTTTTGTCGTCTTCTGCATTCCGTAAGTAGGTGTTTTACAGTAAAGTCTGTACTGCATATATCACAAGTTGGATTGTTAAGTCCTAATTCTCAAAAACGATTTTGATGAAATTTGGTATAAAAATCGTCACGCTTACGTTTTCGAGTTGATATGCTTACAGGTACTCTTTTTATAGGTTCTGTAACGTGTTTAACGAGTGAAAACATTTTCAAGGTTTGCGAAAAACTAATCTTTGGTTTGCGTACATAAAGCCGTTTGATTCAATAGAAATATTTTCTACCTGTTCGAAAATAATCTAAACTAAGAATTTAAATTTTGTCTACATTTGGAGTAGATGTGGAGGAAATATTCGAAAAAACAATTTGTATTATTAAATATGAGATGTTTTGGGATCTTCGTATATTTTCTTAAATTACTCGAAAACGGTTAGAAAATCGTGGTAAGTGAAAGTTGACCATCCGGAAGTTCACTAAATGTCTACTAAAAAGTTTCTGAAGAAATTGATGGGACAAACTTAATCGAAGAATCTTCAAAAGTGTTAATTTTGTTCTTTTGAACGGGGGTTTGTCCCATTTTAACTCACTTTTAGCACTTTCCTCCGAAGGAAAGTAGCTATTGAGGTTGGACTCATGACGGAATTTTTGAAAAATTCCTTCAAATCTTTATCGATCGTACCTAGTAGACACCGAAAATGACCCCCATTAAAATTTATATATATATATATATATATATATATATATATATATGTCTGTTAACACGATAGCGGCCAGAGTTTTTGTTTTTTCGTCACGAAACTTGGTATATAGCATTCAATTAGCAAACGATTGAACGAGTTCGTTAACCACCAAAGTCGGTCCACCGGAAGGGGGGGGGGGTTTACCCCGAACCCAAAACACTTATTTGACCATGTCAGCCGTAATAGTTGTTATATGTCAACGAAACTTGGTATTCGTAGTGGTAATATAGAGAGAAAAGTGAGATATAAAAATGAACTAAATCGGTTTATTAGGAGGGGGGGTTTACTCCGGACCCACAATACCAATTCGCCACTACCAGGCGTGATTTTTGTTATATTTCGACGAAACTCGGTATTCGTAGTGGTAATCTACAGGTAAATATGTGTTGTAAAAATAAACTAAATCGGTTCATTAGAAGGGGAGGTTTACTCCGGACCCAAATTCCTAATATACTCATACCGGTCGTAATTTCTGCTGTATTGTAACGAAACGCGGTATACGTCGTGGGTAACTCATGAGAAAGAAGTGTTGTAAAAATGAGCTGAATCGGTCAATCGGAAAGTGGGGGTTTACTTTGTAATATATTTCAATAGAAAAGCCCGCCAGCCGTAGGTTCACGAAGCCGCCGCAAGGAGCTCTTTCTACCTCTAGAGGGACTGTATCCTGTTCCTGCGTTAGATCAAAATACGATAATATGAGGTTTTTTGTATTTATTACGTAGTGTAGTAGGTACCATGTGTAAACATAACTCTGGAAGCAAATTAATAATTGTTCAGTTACTCATTACAAATTTAAAAGAGAACTATTCATGTTTTTATTTTATTTATGTAGGATATTTTAAGCAAATTGTTCTGGAAAGCAGTCTACACTACCCAAATTCTGAGGAAAGTGCTTAGTTATGCAGCTCCTGCGTAACGGCCTTTTTATTTCTCAATTCAGCACTGGCCGATCGCTCAGAAGTTGGATCCAATACCTGATGGACTATTTGAGACGATCTTCGATTATTATAAAGAGTCAACAGAATGCATAGGAAGACTAAATATAAACCAAACTGAAGACCACAATATTACAAAAATTAGAAGAACTCTGCGCGAAAATTCGAGGAGTGGGCTAAATGCAAATGGCACGGCATTGGTGTGAGGCATTTCAAAGAATGTCCAAAGAGCAATAAATTTATCTATAATAAAAGACTTGTGTCTGGCTCCGAATGGACTAACGCTCTAAAATTGAATATGAATTACGCGCCTCTGCGTGGCGTTCCTGGTGTAGCAGGAGGAGCTGATATTGGACCCCTGTTGTCGCAAATGCGGCAGAGAGCCTTTAACTCCAGCCCATGTGCTGGGTAGTTGTCCAAACAGTATGCTCCTGGCTACTGACTACTCGACGACACCACGATGTGAATCACAGGCTGATAGCTCTTCTTGAGGAGAATGGCTACAACTGCCATGAAGAAGTGTACACCATATTCTAGGTATGCAGATTAGCCGTCTTTCCACAGAACAGCAATTCGGCCTACGTTCTCGACCCAACGGTCCACTTTTTCGGTAATCCTACGCACGATTGAGTAAATAGTGATTGGTCTCCAGGAAGAAATCTCGGTTAAAGGCCCATTTCCTTTATGCAGGGTGTCCCACATTGAGATGTCATAACTCTAGGGGTTTATTCTGCATATAATTTGTAGTTCAGGGGCGCAAAAATGAGCGTTCTATCTGAAAATGTAGAGGAGCTACGGAAACTTTTGTCTTTTTTAAAAACTACTGGCGTGTTTAAAGAAAAACTGAGATTTTGGAATTTGTGTTCCATGTATTGTAAATAAAGACCACATTTTTAGAATCTACATTAAATTTCCAATAATAAACACCCGTTATTGAAATATTAAGAGCTATATTAAAAGCCATATAGATGAGAATGTTTAATATTAGTTTTTTATTAAATTATTTAATATTTTCTTAATCAGCTATTTTTAGACTTAGAGGTTTGCCTCCACCTCAAAAGTTGCATTATTTTATAAGCTTCAAAATGGTACCTTGTAGCTCTAGAAAAAAATCTATTTCAATCTATTTTATTCTGATTCCCAAGACTAAGTCAAAACCAATAAATATGCTTTAGCATGAAGGAGCCATTCCGAACAAATTCTTTAATTTTTCACGATGATAGTGATGGCCCATCCTTCCCAACCTACATGACAATTATTAAACAAGCCCATCTACCAAATAACAACTCAGTCTAGTTTCAAATGGATGGTTGCCCAGGTCATAATGGACGAGTAGTGACGGAATGGATGAACAGTGAATTCCCTAACCGTTCCCACGCTACGTAAACAAAATGTTTGCTCTGATAAGGTAGGGGGACACTTCGGAATCAAGGGTGAAAGAATTCAGAAGAACATATTGGAAATAATTACCATTATTGTAAATACAATGAATACATGTATTATATGGTTATGCCTTGAGGGTCTTTTTTTATTTAAGTTGTAATATTAATTCTATTCTATTTAATAAAATTTCATCTTGTAAGTTAACTGGGTTATACATTACAATAATTTGAAATTGTATACAAAGAAACTCTCCTGCAGATAAAAAGTGAAATAAAAATACATTTAAATGAAAGGCACCCTCAAAAGTTGCTTTAAAATGTCACCTCCACCACCAAATAACTATTTGTCCAGTTGATTTTAAAAATTTGTACAAATGTTATATTTGTACACATTTTTAGAATCTGCTTAACGTCTAACTGAATCCACGGCATTACGGAGGACGTCTTGTCTTTGAGTTCTCATGAGCTGGCACTGCTCCTGGATCCTGTTGATGAGTTCCTCCTTCGTCGTCACGGGCTCTGAGTAGACTCTGCTCTTCAATGTTCCCAATACATGGAAATCTAGAGGATTCAGATCAGGAGGCAAACGAACTGGACTATAGTGCTCGATTCAACGGTTAGGGAATTCACTCTTCAGCCATTCCGTCACTACTCGTCCATTATCATCAGGACAACCATCCATTTGAAACCAGACTGAGTTGTTATTTGTTATAGCTCTTAATTTACATGGTAATATTTCAATAACGGGTGTTTATTATTGGAAATTTAATGTAGATTCTAAAAATGTGGTCTTTATTTACGATACATGGAACACAAATTCCAAAATCTCAGTTTTTCTTTAAACACACCAGTAGTTTTTAAAAACACCAAAAATGACCCCCATTGATATATATATATATATATATATATATATATATATATATATATATATATATATATATATATGTATATATATATATCAATGGGGGTCATTTTTGGTGTCTACTAGGTTGGATCGATAAAGATTTGAAGAAATTTTTGAAAAATTCCGTCATGAGTGCAACCTCAATAGCTACTTTCCTTCGGAGGAAAGTGCTAAAACGAAGTAAGCATATGAAGCAAGCGTAACGATTTTTTTCGCACGAATTTCGCTCCAAAAACCATGTTACGGTGGGCGGATTCTGGTGGTTAACGAACTTGACCTTTCAAATTGGACAAAAGATTTTTGTACAATATTTCATCAAAATCGGACCATTATTCGCTGTGCAAGACCGCAAACAGACAAATATATATATACAAATTTGAACCACCGTTATTTTCGTTCTCTAAGGGTTCTGAGCCACAAAAGTTTCTAGTCGGCACTTCCGGATTGCGTCATGAGGTCAGCGCTGTAAGCGGGGTTCCTCCCTATGGAGGGAGGGAGGAACCGCGCTAAAACCTCTGCTGAGATTGACCCCTCTAGAAAAGGAGTATTGCGCGGGCTGACAGTATTTCGATTACGCAAGGCTATCACGCCACTCAAGATATAATGATAGTGATCAGAAGGACTAATAACAAACATATTTTTAAACTGCCCACTGCCCGTGAATCCTAGTCATTGCAGCAGCTAGGAACAGCTAACTGGAGGAAGGTCCAGAAAGTCCTAATACGGGGAAGTAAGAGGATATTGACTCGAGCTACAATCGTAAATGGTTCTTCTTTGATTTAGGAAAAGAATGAAATAGGAACTATTTCTTTTACTTGAGATATTCTATCGGACATAATCATAGTAAAACTAAAAATGAGTCGTATCCCCTTCCTCGAAAACAATAATAGATATTTCATTTAAATTGGTTTCATTCTTATTCTCATGTTAGAGAACTTAAAACGAAAATTTGCGAGCCTATTAACGCAACAACGTAAGCGCTACGAATCCCTCCCCCTCCCCCTGAATTTGTCTCTAAGAACCATGATTCTACTGGTTAATGAACTTGACCGTTTAAATGGGACGAATCATCTTTGTACCAATTTTTATCAAAATCGGACCATTTATACATTCAAATATATAAATTTGTACCGTCGCTATTTTCGTGATCCATGGACTCTGAAAAGTGAAATTTTCATTTATTGTGGCCTTTAATATTACTGAATTACTTAATTTTTCCTAAAACTTCCTTTTCGGGACTTCCGGATTGCGTCATGAGGTCGAAGGCTTCCTTCTTTGGATGGAGGGAGGAATCGCTACAACTAAAGTAAGGATTCTAAATTTAAAAGACTAACAATACCATTGTAGCTATAATTACCTTCCGAGAAAAGCCAATACAACGTTAGGCACTCAGCCAGAATTCATAGAGGTAATCCTAGTCCAATATTCAACATTACCCCAAAACTTCATATTATGGGAGGGAGGGGTTACAGCAAAAAAAGTCCGACTCGCAGGAACTGCGTCATCTTAGCGTGGTTCCGTTCTTATCCCTAGTGACATTTGGAATGATTAAAATAGAAACAGTTATTATTTTGGTTCGACCTTTCATGAAATGGGTTTATGACTTTACTGGCAGGGTCCGCCAGCCCCCAGAATCCACTTCTAGAGATACTTATTTCACACGCAATGCATTGAAAAATATTAAGAATTTTCACATTTTCGACACGAACAGCATAACGGCAGTAGAAAATATTCAAAAGGCGTCTTCGAATCTCATCCTTGGAAAGCTATATTTCTAACAATACATTTTTTTTCTTATTTTACTTATCCTGTTTTATTGTCAAATACATTCTCCTACTATAAAGCGGACGAAATCAATTACTTCAAAGTGTTAAGCACTTATTTCTCCGAGTGACACAGCCCTAGTCAAAACTTTCTTCAGAATCTTTTTAGTAGGCATTTAGTAAGCTTTCGAATGGTAGCCTTCCACTTACCACGATTTCCCAACCGTTTTCGAGATATTTTAGAAAATATACGAAGTTCCCAGGTATTTAGTTATACATATCAATCCATAGAAATGTATAAGTTTTACTACTAAACTCTACATTCCAGCCAGCGCCCACTTAAGTGCCAAGTTATTCAATGCCATGGCGAGTGACCCCAGGCAGTGCATATGTCACCTCCGTCGATTAATGGGGCACCAGTGAGAGTTACATCAGAAGTTTCGGATGGAAAGCAAACCGGTCAGGATTATATCGTCGCCAGGCTGAAACTTGTTCCTTTATCAAGGAATTGGTACGTCAAATGGTTCTTATTTTTTGTCAGGTCCTTCCAATATGTAAAAACCGATAAAATATAAAAATATTTCGAAGATAAAGCAATGGAAACGTTGAGAAATAAACAACAAGTATTTTTTGAAAGTTTTCAGAAATTGTTTTTCTCAAATTGCCTTATTGCTAATTACATAAAAAACAATCAGGATTTTATGAACAGTAGTGTAGTAATTTGTTAAACAAGTTCCATCGTTTAATAATGATTTTATACCATTAATGAAAGAAATTAGTTAGTATTATTAAACTATTAAAGTAAATATTTAAAATCACCAAAAGAAATTGATCAGAAAAAGTAGCTATTACATGGGCATTTTCTAATAAAAAATCTTGAAAATCATTATAAACAATATATAAAATATTATTGAAATCTTTGATTTCCAAGGGGATATGGAAAAAACCTTTCCTTTACACGGTCAGTCCATAACAAATGGACCAATACTTTCTTTACGCTGCCTCCTCGAAAAAGGTTGACTTTCGAAAGACAAGACCCTTTTGTTAATGAGCACATTGAATCCGAATCCTCATCTTTAATCTCCCGGAGTTTATCTCCCAATTCCATACTAATCCACTCCCTTTGCCAAATCTTTATTGTTTCAGCCTTAACTATAGAATTATCAGTCCGTGTCAAGCATCCGTGTGAGACACAGCGTTAATAATAGCTCCACCTTTAACTTCTAAAAAACAGTGTTTAGTGGCCATATTTTCACACGAAAATTGGCACAGTGCCGTACATTCATGTAGTGCATACGTGTGTGAAATATTTCTCACCAGTGTGTCACCATTTGTCTGGAAATTGTGAGTGAACATTGTATTATTCAGCTAAATCCAGCCCTCGCTACTAGCAATTCTAGTGGTGGGGGACTTGCCTGTGGTGACTCGCAGCTATAGCTAGGGTCCAGAGTGCCCCTGCAGCTCAGGAGATACTTTTCCCGCTAAGGACTTCTCTCTCTCCTAGTTTACCAGCCAGCCAGCTTGGCTCTGAGTTAGAGCACTCGACTCTCGTTCGAAATATTCCGAGTTCGATCCCGCTCTCGGCATATATTTTTTTTTAGCCTTTTATTTTTCCTTATTTTTCTACATACTTTTTTTATGCCAAGTGATGTCAAATATGGAGTCTAGTGACCAACTAACATTTATTGAGTCTACTTCAGCACAGGAAAGCCACGAAAACACCCAAGTCAGACGAAAAAGACTCAGGAAGAAAACATCAACAACATTATCGCCGAAAGCAAAACACTTAAGGGAATCAACAATTAGCAAAGAACATGCTAATCCTTTGCCTGTACCTATAAACAGCCGTCCGGAAATACGTTCAGCAGACAATAAACCCCCTAATATTTATTTAAGAAAAATAAAAGATTTCAAAGCACTCGCCATAAAATTACATAACGTCGCTGGTCAAGATTTTAAATGCCGCGCTCGTTTTAATGATATCGTCATCAGCTCAGAAAACAGCGATGCATATAGAAAAATTATTAAATACTTGAGGTCTGTTGAAGCTGATTTTCATTGTTATCAGTTGCCAGAGGAGAAATCATACCGAGTCGTCATTCGAAACCTCCACTACTCAACACCAACAGAAGACATTAAGAAGGAGCTTATAGAACTCGGATACAGCGTGAAGAGAATCAGCAATGTGCTACACCCCATAACAAAAGCTCAGCTTCCCCTTTTCTTCGTCGATCTTGAAAAAACTGAAAAAAGCCGCGAAATATTCAAAGAGGAATTTTTGCTGTACACGAAGATCAAAGTTGAAGAGCCCCGTCGCCGGAAAGGACTGACGCAGTGTTACAAATGCCAAGAATACAACCACACGCAAGGCTACTGCAACCATGCGCCTAAATGTGTGAAATGCGGTGAAACACATAATTCGAAGGACTGCACTAAATCAATAGAACTCCCGGCATCCTGTGCGAACTGCGGCGAAAATCACCCTGCCAACTACAGAGGATGTCAGGTGTACAGAACGCTCCGCGCACTGAAGTCACACAGAGAGCGCTCAAGAACTAGAGCGACCAACCAATACCAGATGTCAACCACAGAGACTACCCGGAGAGATGCTTCAGGTCATCGCCCTCCACTACAGCATCAACCATCGAAGTCTACGCTGTCTCCACTCCATCGGCCAAATGTTTCCTATGCCTCTCTCCTCTCCTCATCCTTGAAACATTCACTGAATAAATCCTCCCCAACCCTTTCCAATGTAAAACCACTAACCACACCTTCCCCAAAAAATCCCACTTCTACTCAACCCTCGACCTCCCAGACAAATGATTTCCCTAAACAGGTTGAACTAACTCCCAAGATACCTGATTCTCCAAAATCTCAAGACCCCTTTACCATCATGTCCGCGTTCCTCAATAAACTAGAAACAATGTTAACCCCACTTATTTCCCTTATGACTTCCCTTATAACTGACCTTCTCCCCAAACTACTTAAATGATCCCACCCACTGCTCCTCTTACCATACTTCTATGGAATGCAAACGGACTTACAACACGACGACTTGAACTGGAACTTCTACTCACAGAAAAGGACATCGACATTGCACTGATAACGGAAACCCACTTACTCAACAAACACCATTTTTCAGTCCCAGGATACGCAACTTACAGGGCCGATCACCCAACTGTAGCCCACAACGGAGCAGCTGTACTTGTGAAAAACTCACTGGCTCACTTTCTACACTCTACAATCTCGACAGACAATATTCAGGTAAGTTCAATATCCCTTTCCCTTTCCTCCCAAAATTTCATAATATCGGCTGCATATTTTTCCCCTAATAGTACCATCCACCATCCTGAATTCCTTTCACTATTCAAATCCTTTGGTCCTCGCTTCCTCATAGGGGCTGATTTCAACGCAAAACATCCCAGATGGGGAAGCCGTCTCACAAACTCCCGTGGCAGAATCCTATACGACATCCTTCAATCCCAAAACTACCAATCCATTTCCACAAACTCTCCCACCTACTGGCCAACAGATCCCTCTCGAACTCCAGACTTGGTCGATTTCTTTCATCGCTTCTTGCCTAGGAAGAATATCCTACTCAGTGCAGTCACTGCTTGATCTATCCTCCGATCACTCAGCCATTCTCCTTAAGCTAGATACCGTTCCTCAACCTCGTGCCCAGTATCCTAGCCTCATCCAAGGTCCTATCAACTGGGAATTATTTCAAGAAAACCTCTCCACTTCCATTGACCTCACTGTCCCCCTCAAAACCCCATCAGATGTCGACACTGCTGTTCTTGCGTTTACAAAGGCCATACAGGACAGTGTCTCAAAATCATGTAGACCAAGAACAAACATTCATTTCAATCCCAAACCTCAGCTTCCAGACCACATCCAGAACCTCCTTACCGCCAAGCGCCGAGCAAGAGCTCTCTGGCAGAGAACCCGCTATCCCTCTCACCGTACCTCCTTCAACAGACACTGTCGAATTTTAAAACAGGCCCTTTCCGAACATCGAGCAAAATCCTTCAATGATTATCTTCAAACCCTACCCACACAAGATAATTCCCTCTGGACTGCTACCCGTAAAATCCTAAAATTCCATACCGTTCCTCATCCTCTCCAACGCAGTGATGGCAGCTGGGCAAGGAGCGATGAAGATAAGGCCGAAGTTAATGCCGTACATCTCGAATCCATTTTTTCCCCGCACCCAAATACAAATTCTATCCACGACCAGCTGGTTCACGATTACCTTGACCACCCTCTTCCCCTCTCCCCTCCTCCAAAAGCTTTTCATCCTGCTGATGTAAAATACATCATTAAGCATCTCCCAAGGAAATCTCCTGGGTATGACCTTATTACATCCCTCATCCTAAAAAACCTACCCCAGAAAGCCATAATCTTCCTTACCTACATCTTCAATTCAATCTTAAGAACTACTCACTTCCCCAAACCATGGAAACACTCAATAATAAATCTTATCCCAAAACCCCAAAAACCTCTAAATACACCATCCTCCTACCGCCCTATAAGCCTACTCCCAATCATGTCCAAAATTTTTGAAAAACTTTTACTGAAGAGAATCCTTCCCATCGTTACTTCCTCCAATTCCATTCCTGACCACCAATTCGGTTTCCGCTCCCAGCACTCCACTATTCAACAATGCTTTAGCGTTGTTGACACAATATCCTACGCGCTTGAATGTAAAAACTACTGCACGAGTGCCTTCCTCGACGTCGCCCAAGCGTTCGATCGGGTTTGGCACCCGGGGCTGTTATACAAAGTAAAGCGTATTTTACCTCACACATACTACCTCATCCTTCAATCCTACCTCTCGAATCGTTCCTTTCAAGCAAGGTCTGGTACTACCTTGTCCTCCTCTCGACCCATATCCTCAGGCGTCCCACAAGGCAGCATCCTAGGCCCTGTCCTTTACCTCCTGTACACGGCAGACATCCCTATCCACCCGTCTACACACATAACAACCTACGCCGATGATACAGCCATCTTTTCCTCTTCCCCCGATCCCTCTACAGCGTCCCAGCAATTACAGGAGCACCTTGAGTCTGTCGAGAAATGGTGCAACTTGTGGAAAATTAAAGTGAACCCAGAAAAGTGCTTTCATGTTACATTCACTCTTAATAGGAGCGCCTGCCCTCCTGTATTCATTTGCAGCAGTCAACTCCCAGAATCGAATGAGGTACGTTACCTGGGACTCCTACTAGACAGCAGACTCACATGGAACCCACACACACGACTGAAAAGACAAGAGCTAAACAGGAGATATGGGCTCTTACGACGACTACTTGGCCCTACGTCAAAGCTTACGACACAAAACAAACTCACTATATACAAAACTATAATCAGACCTATCTGGACTTACGGACTTGAATTATGGGGAACAGCAAAACACTCGAACATACAACGAATACAAGCATTCCAATCCAAAGTTCTTCGTAGAATAGTCAACGCTCCCTTTTATGTCTCTAACAAAACCCTACACAATGACCTCAACATTCCCTTCGTAAACGACCTCTCCAAATCCCGATTCTTAACGTTTCATTCCAAATTGTCATCCCACCCAAATCCTAGAGGTCAATCCCTTTCCACTCAGACCCACCCTAAAGACCTTCCCAGGAGGCTTCAGAGACTTTGGCCCCGTGACCAGCTACCGTAACAGCAGTTAAAAACAGCACAAATTGTTTAGATATATTAGGAAGTGCCGATAATGTTTGGCTCCTTCCATATACTGTTCATTGACATGTATACTTAGGCCAGCACAATTAATTATTGTACTCATAATTGTACAGATTTTAAATAAACATGAATTATAAAAAAAAAAAAAAAAAAAAAAAAAAAAAAAAAAAAAACTATAGAATTAATGTCTCTGAGTGGGATACCTGAGAATTTAAAACCGCTTATAGAAGCGTTTTTTGCTAGCTCATCAACCATTGAATTTTCTTTAATATCACAATGACCAGGGATCCAGACGAAATTAATTTTGAACATATTTTTATTTAATTCATTAATACTGTATAGAATGTCAGAAACCATACTATCATGGGTGTAAATATTCTGTAAACTAATTATAGATGATAATGAATCTGTACAAATAACGACATTAGAATGGCTAGGTAGAATAATATTTAATGCTTTTTTAATTGCTAATAGTTCGGCGGAATAACTGGAACAATGAGGTGAGAGAGAAAACAAGTATTGTCGTCCTTCGCAGAGGGCGGCAGCTCCCACACCATTAGCACTTTTCGACCCATCTGTGTATATGTACGTGGAAGGAGGCATACTTGCTTTAATTTTATTTAACTCTGCAGAGTACAAATATGGCGGAGTTTCTTTTTTTATATGTTTAGTTAATGTTAGATTGACAAGCGGTGGTATGAGAGTCCAAGGTGGAATTTGAAGTGGTGAAGAGGTTAAAATGTTTTCATAGTTTAAATTTAATTTTGTTAAAAACAATTCAGCTCTAGCGGGGAAGGGTGTTTTATAGGCAATGAAATAGTTCTCCCAGTTAGTTTCCAAAAAGATGTTATTAATAGGATGATGAGGTTGAGATTTGACAGGTAGATAATATTTTGTAGTTAGAATTTCTCTCCTGTACTTGAGGGGCAATTCTCCGGCATCTACTTGCAGACTTGGGGCTGGACTGGAGCGAAAGGCCCCCGTGGCTATTCTTATGCCAGAATGGTGTACGGGATCAAGCATTTGAAGAATACGAGGGCTCGCTGACCCATACGCCATACATCCATAATCCAGCTTAGATCTGATTAGTGACCGGTATAGCATCAACATACTTGTTCGATCACCTCCCCAGTGAGTGTTACTCAGTAATCTAAGCAGGTTTAGGGATCTATTACAATTATTTTTGAGGCTTTTAATTTGAGGCAACCAAGTGAGATGTTTATCTATAGTTAAACCTAAATATTTTATGGTGTCAGCTGTTTCTAAATCTATTCCATCCAAGTTGAGGTATCTTATAGTGTTCGGTGTTCGTTTATTAAAAAGAATACTTTTAGATTTTTGAGCAGATATTTTGAACCCATGATTTTTCATCCACAGATTGATTTTGTTTAGAGCCTCCTGCATACATTCATATAGATAATCTATATTTTCACCTACAGAATAAATTATTAAGTCATCAGCAAATAACATAATTTGTATCTCCCTAGAAATTTCTCTTCTTAAGCCATGCATGGCTAACAAAAATAATTTTGCACTGGAGACGCCTCCCTGTATCACACCATTTTCCTGACTATACTCATCATTATTGAGCCAATCCTAACCTGAAAAGTCCTTGAATTGAGGAAGTTTTCGAAAAACTTCAACATATTTCCGTTTATACCACATTCATTCAAAGTATTTAAAACCGATCTTCTCCATACTCTATCAAATGCGCACTCGATATCATTAAAAACTGCTAATACTTTCTTTTTTCGCGGAACGCCTTTATCACAGCAGTTTCGATGGCTACGAGATTGTCCCGCGTACTACGACCCTTCCGGAATCCACTCTCCCATTCATCTATTATACCTTCTTTTTCAAGATACCATTCTAAGCGGTTCATAACTAATTTCTCCAGCAATTTACTAAGTGAACAGGTCAGCGAAGTAGGTCTATAGCTAGTTACATGGTGGGAAGGTTTATCTTTTTTTGGAATAGGGACAATAACAGCTTTTCTCCACAAGTCTGGAAATAAACCTGACTTGAATATTTTATTAAGAATTTTGAGTAAGAATGTTTTATTGATAGGACTTAAATGTTTGTACATTGAAATGCATATGTTGTCGGGTCCTGGAGAAGTGTCTTTTCTAGATTTCAGTGCTATTTAAAATTCATGAAAGGTGAATGGGATATTAAGGGTATTTAGAGAGTTATAAGAAATATGTAGTGGTAAGGCTTCAATAGTATGTTTATATGTTAAGAATTCAGGGGTATAATTTAAATTGGAAGAATTATTGTGAAAATGCTCAGCAAGACAATTTGCCATTTCGAGAGGTTCAGTTATTACTTTATTTGTAGTTTTAATTATAGACGGGATCGAAGAGGATTTATAACCCATTATTTTTCGGACAACATTCCACACTTCTTTAGAAGAAGTGTTGATGTTTATTTTAGAAATAAAATTTTGCCAGGATTTCTTTTTTGTATGTAAGTGGGCTAGTTCGGAGCGGGATAATAGGAGGGAATCAGTAATCCTCTCAAGACTACGCATAGGCCACACTAGACTGACACACGGCTATCTCATGGAGAGGGGGGAACCTCCGGAGTGCGAGGTTTGTGGCGTGCCCCTCACTGTAAAGCATATCCTGACGGAATGTAGGGCATATGAAGATGAGCGAGTTCGACTGAGTCTCCCGATACATCTTAGAGAGCTGCTAGGAAATAATTCAGTTCATCTTTCTAATATTTTTTCTTTCCTGGCTAAAACCAATTTAAAAAACAAAATTTAGCGCTGATTCTTCATTGTAAATTAAAATCTTTTCCAAATATCACCTATTATAAGCAATAAGGCCTCTAGAATATATTTCGACAAAAATTTCATCTATTCTTATTTAACAGCAAACGTAAAACATATTAGTCCCTATTAAAAAATGTATAACCATTATTAATTGATATAATTTAAATTATTAAGACGTTTACTAACTAAAATTTTGTTACAAATACTTTTTTTACCGTTGGTGGCGTTCGGAACGGAGGTGGGGCGCGTGTGTCGGCGGGAGCGATGGGCTTGGTTAGGGTTGAGGACGAGCCCCCCCCCATGCGGTCTGTGAAGGTTTGGTTGCCCTGGCACCAGCAAGCACACCTTCTATCATAGACCTGGCAGCCAGTCACCAGATGCGGGCCACTAAGGTAGAACTGGCACGGAGGACTCTACTCGACCTTGGCTGGATCCGCCTCCCGCTGGCCTCGCGCTCTGTCTCTGCTTTCGATGCTACCAACGGACCGGCCAAGAGGCATAAATGACCCAATAGTGGTTGAATGGTCTTTAAACACCAAGGGAAAAAAAAAAAAAAAAAAAAAAAAAAAAAAAAAAAAAAAAAAAAAAAAAGAATCCGAATCCGGAGTCCTCATAACCCTATCCGGTCCAAAGTCAGTTCAAGGTCAAACCTACACAATCGAAATGTAAAATTAATTAATTTATTTATATTGCTTATATCATGATGGTACATCATAGGATTAGGGTGGGTTTACACTAGGATAGTTATTGCAGGATATTTATATCAGAGAGAAATTCTGACTTATGTAAACCATGTCAAATTTATGTTTGATATAAATTCTACATGGTTTACATTAGTCAGAATTTCTCTCTGATATAAATATCCTGCAATAACTATCCTAGTGTAAACCCACGCTTATAGAGCAAGTCGCCAAAAGTTGCGAAACTCTTAATAAAAAAATAATATTGCTTATAGAGCTCGCGAATGTAGCGATTCGCTCTTTTCCGAATTTTGTTGGACAAAAATATTGACAGTTGAAAAAAAATTGGTAGTTAAAAATTATTAATATTTAAGAGTGTGAAAATGATTCCAAAATAGGTAATCATTAATCAGAGTTGAGCGTAATCATAATCATTATTGAAGGGCTCAGTGCTAAAGGAGACTAACCCAGAATTAGAGAAACTTGGAGTTAAAGTAAAGAAGAATCTGAAAAAAATTAGTGTTGGTGTGAGAAAAGATTTTAATTGGACCACTAAAAATCATTTCTGTCTCCAACACTAATTGTTTTTAGCTTTTTAGCGCGGTTCGTCCCTCCCCCATAGGGAGGAACCCCGCTTATAAGGTTGATACAATGAAACAATCCGGAAGTGCCGACAAGAAAATTTCGCGTTTCAGAACCCCTAGAGACCAAAAATAACGGTGGTTCAAATTTGTGTATATATATATATATATATATATATATATATATATATATATATATATATATCTTGACATTGATTTGGCTGGACGGTGGTGGTACTGCATCATAATAGGAAAACCAACAAACTCCAAGGTCTCCACCACAAATGATTTATTTTATTCACCCAAAGCAAGCTTTCGGAGTCTACAGCTCCATCCTTTTGTCTGTTCGCTCATTTCTGGCTTCCCTGATGGTCCGATTTTGATGAAATTTTGTACAAAAATCTGTCGTCCAATTTGAAAGGTCAAGTTCGTTAACCAGCAAAATCCGCCCACTGGAATATGGCGTTTGGGGCGAAATTCGCGCAAAAAAATCGTAACGCTTACGTTTTTTAGTTCATGAGCTTGTAAGTACTCTTTTTATAGGCTTCTTGGGCTAGGAAAACGAATGGAACCATTTTCAAGGCGATAGCTTTAACCGTTTTCGAGAAAACTGAAAAAATAATTTTTGAATGCCGTTTTAGCGCGGTTCCTCCCTCTCCCATAGGGAGGAACCCCGCTTATAAGGTTGATACAACGAAACAATCCGGAAGTGCCGACAAGAAAATTTCGCGTTTCAGAACCCCTAGAGACCGAAAATAACGGTGGTTCAAATTTGTATATATATATATATATATATATATATATATATATATTTTATATATATATATATATATATATATATTTGTCTGTTCGCTCATTTCTGGCTTCCCTGATGGTCCGATTTTGTTGAAATTTGGTTCAAAAATCTTTCGTCCAATTTGAAAGGTCAAGTTCGTTAACCAGCAAAATCCGCCCACTGGAAGATGGCGTTTGGGGCGAAATTCGCGCAAAAAAATCGTAACGCTTACGTTTTTGAGTTCATAAGCTTGTAAGTACTCTTTTTATAGGCTTCTTGGGCTAGGAAAACGAATGGAACCATTTTCAAGGCGATAGCCTTAACCGTTTTCGAGAAAACTGAAAAAATAATTTTTGAATGCCGTTTTTGGTTTGGGTACTTAGAAACATGGGATTCAGTTGAAACATTTACTGCATGTTCTACTTTCATCAAAACTAATATGTTGAAATTTTGGTTGCGTTTGGAGTTAAGGAAGGGTTAGAATAAAATATTTTATTAACAGACATAAAAAAGTTTTGGTAACTTTGTGTACTTTCCTTAATATCTCGAAAAAGATTGAGAATTTGGGAAACGAATGAATAGCATTAGAAAGCTTACTAAATGTTCTACAAAAAAGGTTCTAATGAAAGTTTTGATTAGGCGATGTCAATCGGAGAAATAAGTGCTTAAAACTTTAAAGTGATTGATTTCGCTTATTCGAACTGTTCTTTTTGTCTTTGATTTTGATACTTAAAATTATGGGATTCAGTTGAAACATTTTCTGCATGTTTAATTTCATCAACACTAATATGTTAAAATTTTGGTTACGTTTGGAGCCAAGGAAGGATTAAAATAAAATATTTTATTAACAGACATGAAATGTTTTGGGAACTTCGTATACATTCCCTAATGTCTCGAAGACTGTTAGGAATATTGGTAAACGGAGGGTTACCATGCGAAAGCTTACTAAATGTTCTACAAAAAAGATTCTGAAACAATTTTTGATTAGGCTATGTCAATCGGATAAATAAGTGCTTAAACTTTGAAGTAATTGATTTCGTTTATTCGAACGGTTCTTTTTGTTTGTTTTTATTCCTTGATATTTTTTAATTTCTTAAAGTTGGATAATGTATTTGACAATAAAACAGATTAATTAAAATAAGAAAAACAATTCATTGTTAAAAATATATCAGGCTGTACCGTATGAAATGTCAGTTTTGGATTTGTCGATTTCCTTCAAATGTCTTGAAACTGTCGAGGCTCCTACTCCGAGTTCTTTGGCATATTCCCTAGTGTTTTTAATTGCTTATAGTAGCCAAATGTATTTGTCAATAAAACAGGATACGTATAATTAGAATCAATATTTTGTTTCTTAGAATTCGAAGATGCCGTATGAATATCTAGATTACAGTACTGGTGTTGATTTCGTTCTTTAGAATTATTCTTGGTATTCCCTATTTTCATCTGTTACCCATAGTTTTTTATTGTTAGTAGGTTTTTCTTATTGATTACAGAATATAAATCTATTTGGCTATAAAACAGGATACGTAAAATTAATGACAATATTTCGGAGATTTCTGAGCGAAATACTTTTAAGATTTTCTACCACCACGAACGGCTTTTTTCCTCTATTTTTATCCACTAGATAGGCTTTATTTTGCATATTATTCTATATAAGTTTTATTCAGCATGGGATTCTGATGAAATGTCGTGTTTTTGCTGTGGATTTTAAATACGATGTATCTAAGATTGGATAACATTAGCGAGTCTACATAGTTAAGAACTGACGACGGAGGATTACTTCTTGCTATGATTTAGTCTACATATGTATATTAAGTCCTAAATCCAAAAAATAAACTTCACAACGGTTAGATACTATGAGCGAATATAGCGGTTCAATGCCCTTAGAAGCAGAAGGTCCGCAGGAAATTTACCTGCTGAGAGTTAATCCTCAAGAGCTGTAAATATACCCCAGGTATCTGCCGACACAAATACAAAGCCTAGGCGGAGAGCACCCCAAAAACACAGATCCAAACATAGGTTATATACTAAATATTCATAAAGACTACTTAGTTGTAAACCGATTCATCAATTAGCAATCAATAGTTTTCAACAAAGGTTATATACTAAATATTGATAAAAAGTATTTAATTAGAAAAAAAAAACAATAATCCACAAGACTTTTTTTTTGGTCCATTTGTTTCTACTCCATAGACTTAATTAGGTATATTATTCTATTGTAGTTGGGCAACTAAACTTTGTTTTATTTTGTTAAATAATTTTTTTTTTTTGACTTGTTATTCGTCAAGACTTTTATTTGTCCTTGTGTATTTACTAGATAGGTTTTATTCGGCATATTATTCTATATAGGCTATATTAGGCAGGGTATTCTACTCAATCTTGTGTTCTTCTTCTTGATCCTTCTGTATATGGGCGTATATAAAAACAATTTCGGGGGGGGGGCTGAGACCATTTCCAGGGTATGGAATACTAAACATTTAGAGCTTGGAATAGTTTTAGGCAACTAAAACGCTATTACACATAAAATAAAATATGTTTTATGAACTAAGTGATCTTATTTAATTTATTTTTAAGGGTTTTACGAGAAGTTTTTATCATCAATTCAAAATTTCGGGAGGGGCTGCAGCCCCCTCAGCCCCCCCCCCTCATATACGCCCATGCTTCTGTATCCTCTAGAAAGGCTTTATTAGGCATATTTTGTATTGATTTGTAGAGCTTTGCTTTAGAATGAGAGCCAGATTCTGTAATTTCCGCTTCTGTGTAAAAGTTAGTTACTGTCGGTGTCCCTGACGCCTTAATATCACTTTTATTCCAAATGTTCGAGAGGATTTTGACAATTTTCACGAGATATATATAAAAAAAAAAAATAATAAGATTATTTCTTTTCTAAGCTTATCAAATGGCACTAGGGACATGAACGGAACCGCGCTAAGATGCTGCAGTTCCTGCGAGTCGGACTTTTATTTGGTTTGGGATTCAGTTGAAACATTTACTGCATGTTCTACTTTCATTAAAACTAATATGTTGAAATTTTGGTTGCGTTTGGAGTTAAGGAAGGGATAGAATAAAATATTTCACTAACAGACATAAAAAAGTTTTGGTAACTTTGTATACTTTCCTTAATATCTCGAAAAAGGTTGAGAATTTGGGAAACGGAAGAATACCATTAGAAAGCTTACTAAATGTTCTACAAAAAACGTTCTAATGAAAGTTTTGATTAGGCGATGTCAATCGGAGAAATAAGTGCTTAAAACTTTAAAGTAATTGATTTCGCTTATTCGAACTGTTCTTTTTGTCTATGATATTGATACTTATAATAATGGGGTTCAGTTGAAACATTTTCTACATGTTTAATTTCATCAACACTAATATGTTAAAATTTTGGTTACGTTTGGAGCCAAGGAAGGATTAAAATAAAATATTTTATTAACAGACATGAAATGTTTTGGGAACTTCGTATACATTCCCTAATGTCTCGAAGACTGTTAGGAATATTGGTAAACGGAGGGTTACCATGCGAAAGCTTACTAAATGTTCTACAAAAAAGATTCTGAAACAATTTTTGATTAGGCTATGTCAATCGGAGAAATAAGTGCTTTAACTTTGAAGTAATTGATTTCGTTTATTCGAACGGTTCTTTTTGTTTGTTTTTATTCCTTGTTATTTTTTAATTACTTAAAGTTGGATAATGTAGTTGACAATAAAACAGATTAATTAAAATAAGAAAAACAATTCATTGTTAAAAATATATCAGGCTGTACCATATGAAATGTCAACTTTGGATTTGTCGATTTCCTTCAAATGTCCGTCCGTTATTGGTTTCGGTTTCAATGGTGAATTTTAAACGGGGGCCGCAGGAAATTTACCTGCTAAGAGTTAATCCTCAAGAGCTGTAAATATACCCCAGGTATCTGCCGACACAAATACAAAGCCTAGGCGGAGAGCACCACAAAAACTCAGATCCAAACATAAGGTTATATACTAAATATTCATAAAGACTACTTAGTTGTAAACCGATTCATCAATTAGCAATCAATAGTTTTCAACAAAGGTTATATACTAAACATTGATAAAAAGTATTTAATTAGAAAAAAAAACAATATTCCACAAGACTTGTTTTTGGTCCATTTGTGTCTACTCCATAGACTTAATTAGGTATATTATTCTATTGTAGTTGGGCAACTAAACTTTGTTTTATTTTGTTAAATAATTTTTTTTTTTGACTTGTTATTCGTCAAGACTTTTATTTGTCCTTGTGTATTTACTAGATAGGTTTTATTCGGCATATTATTCTATATAGGCTATATTAGGCAGGGTATTCTACTCAATCTTGTGTACTTCTTCTTGATCCTTCTGTACATGGGCGTGTATAAAAACAATTTCGGGGGGGACCATTTCCAGGGTATGGAATACTAAATATTTAGAGCTTGGAATAGTTTTAGGAAACTAAAACGCTATTACACGTAAAATAAAATATGTTTTATGAACTAAGTGATCTTATTTAATTTATTTTTAAGGGTTTTACGAGAAGTTTTTATCAACAATTCAAAATTTCGGGAGGGGCTGCAGCCCCCTCAGCCCCCCTCATATACGCCCATGCTTCTGTATCCTCTAGAAAGGCTTTATTAGGCATATTTTGTATTGATTTATAGAGCTTTGCTTTAGAATGAGAGCCAGATTCTGTAATTTCCGCTTCTGTGTAAAAGTTAGCTACTGTCGGTGTCCCTGACGCCTTAATATGACTTTTATTCGAGATGTTCGAGAGGATTTTGACAATTTTCACGAGATATATAAAAAAAAAAAAAAAAAAGTTTATTTATTTTCTAAGCTTATCAAATGGCATTAGGGACATGAACGGAACCGCGCTAAGATGCTGCAGTTCCTGCGAGTCGGACTAATTGTTTTTAGCTTTTTCTTAACTTTAACTCCAATTTTCTCAGTTAGTTCTAATTGTAGGTTAGTCTACCTTTGGGCACTGAGCCCTTCAATTATGATTACGCCCACCTCTGATTAAAGATTACGTATTTTGGAATCATTTTCACACTCTTATATATTAATATTTTTTCTATATTTCTGTTTCTATATTTTTCTTTATTTGTTGTTATTTGTGTTCGTCCAAGTTTTTGCCATTCATATGTAAGTAATTTTTTATGTCCTTGTTTAAGTCTCATATCGTCAAGTCTTCCACGTCCACTACACATCTTTCTGCTTTTAGCATATTTATCAGCATATTCATTTTTCTATACATAGAAGAACAACTTGTATGCTGTAAGTTTGTAGGTCGTGTATTTGTTGAAATATCTCTGCCATTATTGTGTGCGTCTCCGTATACTTGAGGAGGGTAATTAGTGAGGGAGAGTAGAGAACTTAGTGAATCGGAACATATAATAATAGCTTGTTTGGAACTGTTTTTTTTCCAGAATTTTTTTAATGCCAAAATTAATCTCTGTAATTTTGCTGAAAAATTGTAATTTCATTTAATACCAAATTTACAATTTCCTATTAACGCTTCTGACCCAGTGCCTTCTCTGGATTTTGATCCATCTGTAAATCCGAGGACTGTATCTGGATACAGCGATAGAAGACAATTAAGCTCATTATTGTAAAAATCTTTAAGAAAAGTCTGTCACCCAGGAGCTGCATAACTAAGCACTTTCCTCAGAATTTGGGTAGTGTAGACTGCTTTCCAGAACAATTTGCTTAAAATATCCTACATAAATAAAATAAAAACATGAATAGATCCCTTTTAATTTTGTAATGAGTAACTGATCAATTATTAATTTGCTTCCAGAGTTATGTTTACACATGGTACCTACTACACTACGTAATAAATACAAAAAACCTCATATTATCGTATTTTGATCTAACGCAGGATCAGGATATAGTCCCTCTAGTGGTAGAAAGCGCTCCTTGCGGCGGCTTTGTGAACCTACATCTGGCGGGCTTTTCTATTGAAATATATTACAAAGTAACCCCCCCCCCTTTCCGATTGACCGATTCAGCTCATTTTTGCAACACTTCTTTCTCATGAGTTACCCACGACATATACCGCGTTTCGTTACAATACAGCAGAAATTACGACCGGTATGAGTATATTAGTAATTTGGGTCCGGAGTAAACCCCCCCCCCCCCTCCTAATGAACCGATTTAGTTTACTTTTACAACACATATTTACCTGTAGATTACCACTGCGAATACCGAGTTTCGTCGAAATATACCAAAAATCAAGGCTGGTAGTGGCGAATTGGTATTGTGGGTCCGGAGTAAACCCCCCTCCTAATGAACCGATTTAGTTCATTTTTATATCTCACTTTTCTCTCTATATTACCACTACGAATGCCAAGTGTCGTTGAAATATAACAAATATTACGGCTGACATGGTCAAATTAGTGTTTTGGGTTCGGGGTAAACCCCCCCCCCCTTCCGGTGGACCGACTTTGGTGGTTAACGAACTCGTTCAATCGTTTGCTAATTGAATGCTATATTCCAAGTTTCGTGACGAAAAAACAAAAACTCTGGCCGCTATCGTGTTAACAGACATATATATATATATATATATATATATATATATATATATATATATATATATATATATATATAATATATATATATATATATATATATATATATATATATATATATATATATATATATATAAATTTTAACGGGGGTCATTTTCGGTGTCTACTAGGTAGGATCGATAAAGATTTGAAGAAATTTTTCAAAAATTCCGTCATGAGTCCAACCTCAATAGCTACTTTCTTTCGGAGGAAAGTGCTAAAAGGAGTATTTATATTGAATTTTGATAATTTCGTGTTAATTTCTAAGTTATTTATTCTCCGCGGTAAGTAAGCCTGCTGGCGTTGTAAGTACGTAGGCCTTGTCAGTATTCGCTGCGTAGTCGTAAACATGTAGATGCAATTTTACCCGACACTTGAAAGCAAGTTGTCCCGCGAGCTCTCGCGCGAGTCACTGTCGCAAGTTGTTGCGGCAGAGAGCTCAAAATCCGTTTACATTGTGACACCGTTTGATGCAATTTCAACTCACACAAACAGCTCTTTCCAAGTCAATTTTCAGTTTCTATGCCGCCCAGAAGACGTCAAAGTCCGACTCGCTGGAACTACGTCATCTTAGCGCGGTCCCTAGTGTCATTTGGAAAGCTTCAAATAGAAACAGTTATTATTTTGGTTAGACCTTTCGTGAAATACTTTTATGACCCCAGATACGTGAGCGATGGCAAGGTTACTAAATTGATTGTACGATCAATGTTCAGTTGTGCCATCACTTGACACACACTTCCGAGGCAAGGGTACCTTTGGCAAGGGAAAATATCTCCCACTGTTTGATCGGGCGACAGTGCGAGAGCGAAAAATTCCTAGAGCTGAGTTTCATATTTAGAAGGGCAAGTTCAAGTGTCAGACACTCCCTAACCAAACTCGCGACATCAGTTGCGCGAGTACCTAGTTGCGACACTGCTCTCCAGTGTTTAATGTTATTGGTCAATAACATTAATTACGGACAGACCGACAGACCGGACTGTCGGACAGAAAACTCGCGCAATTTCTCGCCCGTGTAAACCTAGCTTTATGATAGGTTGAACTTATTTCTCGAACCTATTGAAACATTTTTATCACCTAAAAAAACCTAAACTGGATTTTTAAATAAAAACCTATAAAGACCTATTTTTGATCCTACTCAAAACATTTTTATCACCTAAAAAACCTAAAATGGATTTTTAAATAAAAACCTAAAAAGACCTATTATGCCTGTTGCAAAAACCTAATTGGGTGCTTATTTTAACCTAAAAATCCGGTCCCTACCATTGAGTTAGAAGGGAGGGGAGGGAGTCTAAACGATAAAAGTTGAAGCCTAAAATCGGCCATGTCAGTGTGACAAAAAGCGCGCGAAAAGGTGAATTTTTGAATATTATTGTAAACAAACAATGAAATTAAACGAATTTATGTGTCGTATTCGTATAAATTAACATTTATGTATATGTATAAATATAAATCAATAAGAATATGATATATATATTCGTTCAAATTCATCGTTTGTTTACGATCATATTCAGATTCAAATTTTCGCGCGTCACTACTGGTACTTTTGTCACACTGGCATGGCCGATTTCAGACCTACACTTTTTTAGCATTGGGAGATAGATAACACTCCCTCCACTATCTACTAACTCAATGGTCCCTACTCATAAACGTGAAAGGCATCCTGTTTGTCGATCACTATGGAATCGTTCCATCTTTAGCAAGTTGAATTCCGCGGGAGAGTTTGTTGCCCTTGACTGCGTTCCATTACTCCTACCCCTACTTCTATTATAAAATTACTGTTAGTTTCAACTATGAAAGTTTGTGATTTAGTTGAAATGGAGCACGATTCTGCTCCCTTTTACCGAAGACTTTCGGAAATACTTCAAAAGGAATTGTTTTGAACTTCTGTTAAAATCTTCACTTCTTAAATAAAATAAACCCGTGGCTATATTTACTTCTGTAAGTACTATTTTATAAATAAATGTCTTTCGTTTCTTTAAATCTAGAATTTTCCAAAAGATTCCATTTTGCCAGTTGTTACATCACATGCAACTCACAATATTGCCAGCTTTGTATTATTGACTTTTATAACACTTTACTGAGATTCAGTTTAATCCTCCATTATTCATTTACAAATAAATATACATTTCTCACTTTATTTATTATTGTAATTATTTCTCCTTCTCGTTTAAGAAAAATTATTTTAAATATGGGTTACTTAACTTCTGTTATTTATTTATTTCAATTATCCTACCTCTCTCTGTGAGAATAATTTGCAGTACATAGGGGATTTATATTTGATATTATTATTTCAATGCTAATCTATTCTATTGTCAATGGAAACTCAAATGCAATAGAAAATTATGAACAATAAGATGGGTAGAACCCTCCAAGATATTTATTCATTCAGTTAGCTATTCCGTAATTATATATTGTATATAATATTGGTTATAAAATATGTATAATTACAGAATCGATACCTGAAGAAAGACAATAAGGTCCGAATGTCGCAATAAGAATTAAATATGAAAATTTTGTAGGCTTCTACTCATCTTATTTGAATATACCCTTCCACCATCTTCATACCTCTTTTTAATAATTATTTATTTATGAGCACTTGCAAATAAGGGGATTTGCTCCATTTTGTATTAATGTATATTATGTTTGTATATATTTATATATATATATACATATACACACACGTATAGGAATATAAATTTAAGTGGAAATATTATGGTGAAACCAATATTAATATTTATTTAATAAATTTTAACGTCCATTTATTATTAACTACAAATTTTAGGACAGGTTATCTATAGTTTACCCTTTTCCAGCTAGAATAGGGCTGATGCCTAATCTTTTTTCTAAAGAAAAGCCACCACCCCTAGTGGGAATCGAACCCACGACCCTTTGGCACGTGCCAATTTTAATATAAAAGACTAATACATTTTCTCCCTATATTAATGTTTTTTAATCAAACATGATTTAAATAAAGGTAGTGGAGATGGAGATAGTTAGCCATTGCAGTGATACGCAGACAAGGTATGGTTGGGATTCGGCTAGGAGAAAAAAACGTCAGACCTTCAGGGAGAAATCTGTATTGGACGTTTCGGCTGCACATTGGCTACCTTCTTCAGCTAAAAAATATATACAACTTATAAGTAAAAAAAATATATACAACTTATAAGTAAAAAAATATATACAACTTATAAGTATAAAAAGGCAGAAATGAGCGTAGTATATTCATCATGAGAATTAATTTGAACCAATCTTATTTTTAAAACAATGAAAATAAAGTAGTTGGAAAATAAACAACATGTAGAAAGTAGTAAGTAAACAGTACAAAAACTAACCAATACAACAAACTAACATTTTTTATATTGTGAGAAAAACAATTTATTCTATAAGTGAATACAATTTATAATAATCAATATACAGATACGTACCACTAGAGAATGCCTAGGGGGGAGGGAGGAAGACCTCGAAGACACTTAGGTAACCATGGTTTAAAATATGAGGGACAGCAACTACACAGGGGGTTTTATAGTTATGACTGGGGGAGGGGAGGAGGAGGTGGTAAGTCGGTGAAGATGAAAGAACTCAATTGCTAGGTTGTAAAAGGTGTTAAGAATTTTGGGACACACAAGTAGAAAATTGTCTGGAGCCTGGGAACAAAGATAAAAAAGAGGTCAGGACAATTTATGGAAGACGGCAGAGTAAGTAGGGGAGATGTTTTGTTTGTCGGTTTTGTAATTAATGTTATTGACCAATAGCATTAAACACTGGAGAGCAGTGTCGCTACTAGGTACTCGCGCAACTGATGTCGCGCGCTTGGTTAGGGAGTGTCTGACACTTGAACTTGCTCTTCTAAATATGAAACTCAGCTCTAGGAATTTCTCGCTCTCGCACTGTTGCCCGATCAAACAGTGGGCGATATTTTCCCTTGCCAAAGGTACCCTTGCCGTTTTCATTGTTTTAAAAATAAGATTGGTTCAAACTTATTGTCATGACGAATATACTACGCTCATTTCTGCCTTTTTTTACATATAAGTTGTACATATTTTTTTTACTTATAAGTTGTATATATTTTTTAGCTGAAGAAGGTTGCCAATGTGCAGCCGAAACGTCCAATACAGATTTCTTCCTGAAGGTCTGACGTTTTTTTTCTCCTAGCCGAATCCCAACCATACCATGTCTACGTAAATAAAGGTATTATTCAAAATTTGGATTCAATATACTTTAGTAAAATATAAATATTTGGAGGCCCGGTGGCCTTGAGTGCTCAGGCGTATGCACTCTGTGCTTAAGGTCGTGGGTTCGATTCCCACTAGGGGCAGTGGCTTTTCTTTCGAAAAAAGAAAATACAGCATCCCTATCAAAGCTAGAAAAGGCTGGTAACTTATAGATAACGCATCCTTGTTTTCTTTGTTTATAATAAATGGACATTAAAATTTAAATAAATAACCTTAATTGAAAAGCTAATAAGAGACAATTTATAAACACTATTTTTTTTAACTTTGGAATTTATTCCATTCATACCTACAAATATCAGGTCCATCCATAAGTCCGTTTTTAATATTCTGTCTGTTTATGTTCCCCCCTTTTCAATTTTTTTTTTTTTTTTAATTTTTTTCGTTTATTGTAGCATTAAATACAGTTCTATTTATCGTGTTTCGGTAGGTGAAATGTATTTATTTCTCCCCCCCCCCTCTCTCTCCCCATATCCATCGCCCCCTCTCTCTCTCTTTCTCTCTTTTATTTATAGAAATAAATATACTCAGTTATTTAATTCTCACTCAGTTATTATGTACCACCTTACGATTTGTTTGTTTTAACACTGATAACATTCATTTATTATTTTTATTAATACTTTATTGTCACAGTTTAATCGCCTGAGTGGCGATAAACTATTAATAAAAATATATATACTTACTTGAATAATGTTTTATTCTTTTCTAGGGTAATGGCAATGATGGAACTCATGCCAACTAAATTGTTTGAAACTTATAATGGGAGCATCAAACAGAGCTCTTCATCTCTCCATCATCAATTGACACAATATCAGCTCCGCAAGAGGGAACAGATAGCACTGTCTCGGAACTCATCAATCCGGACATTTGAGTCATCTCTCTATTCCCTGAAGGAGGCTGGTTTGAACGTCTCTTTGAATGACCAGCAGAGGCCTGTGGTCGGGCTGTCATGCTCAGACTGTTGTCCACAAAGTAGAGTGAGTAACTTTTATTTAATTAAGGTTTTTCATTCATCACATTATAACTAACGGAGCTCAGTTACGTACCAATGTTCAGCGTAAATGTTAAATGTTTATAAAAACTCTATGGCAAATAACACGTTTATTTTAAAACGTGTATAATTATGACCAAATCCCAAACATATGAATATGTGTATATATATATACACACATATGTATTTTATATATATATATATATATATATATATATATATATCTACTATATATTTGTCAAATACCACTCACTCACTCACTCATCTATCAACGCCCAGCCCAAACCGCTCGACAGAAAATTTTGAAATTTTGCATGGACACTCCCTATATAACGTAGGCGCTCGCTAAGAGAGGATTTTTTGATATTCGAATTTTTAAGTATTTTTAGAGGGGTTTAAAGTTTGAGTTGGTTAGAGAAGGCAAGCCTAGGCAGCCTGCGTTGCTAGGACGATAAAGAACAGCTGTTTCCTTACATTATCTATCTCATAGTTTTATTTCTAATTGAGGTTAATTTCAACTATGATGGCAGACCTTGAATTACTAGAAATTAACTGTCCCTTATAGAGTTTTAATTGCGTTTTTTTTTCTGCCTGTCCCCGTCAGATAGGCTTGCCATATTTTTGGAGAGTTAAACCGAGACACATTAATATGGGATGGGCATACTAACTATATGGGGGGGGATAAAAATAGTACAAATTATAAGCAAAATGGTTGGTGAGTTTTAAGCCTAGCAACTAACGGGAAGGGGGAATCGTAAACTGTTAGTCTACCCAAACCTTAAAAATAAGAACGAAAGTTTTTTTGCTACTTGATTTTCTTAAAAAAATCTCTCAGCCAAATAGTAGTGTCTGGCAGCTGGCAGCGCTGTGCAGGTAGTTTCAGCGTTTTACAGTTAGATTACTTCTCATTTCTTTGACACTGTGAGCAGTAGTAACAATGTTGATTGTAGAAAAGTAACCAATTTATAAAAGATTCTTATAAACATGAATTCATTACTTTTTGCATCTTACAGCCTTTTCCGGGACATTGATAAAACCGGGCGAGACACCGAAACAATTGCAAAATACCGGGACAGTCCCGGTCAAACCGTGATGTATGGCATATCCTTAGGTTTTCCAGGCGAGGTAATAATATCCGGAACCCTTGCACAGCCTCCTCGCCTATAACCTTGGTAATACTCGTAAATATATTGGGTGTTACCATATGACTTCTTGGAAACATAAACTTTTAAATTTTAACGCCCATTGAATAAAATATAGTATGACGGGAACCGTGCTATAATTAACTGCACAAAATTGTATAGTAACGTAATTTTAATGAAACATTATTTAACGCAATAAAATAACTACTTATCTGCCGTAACGAAGCACGGGTATTCAGCTAGTATATATATATATGGACCATTTTAACCAGAAAGGAACCAAGAGACAGTATCAAAGTTCTGAGAAAATTGCCCTTTAAGTTGCAATATCACAGGGATTCAGATAATTCTTCTTCTTCAAATACTTTGTCGTCAAACTATACAATATTCCACCACTATTTTCATAATGTTTCTATTTAGAATAACATTTCTAACAACTAAATAACTGAAAGTAAATAACATTCAATTCAAAATAAGTCACTTGGTTCAAAGAAGAAAACAAGATAAAAGTTCAAACTACAAACTCTGTGACTAAGGTCGTCGGTTCAGTTCCCACTTGTAGTATAAGAGATTTCTCTTTCATAAAAAGAAAAGGCTTTAGCCCTGTTCTGGCCAGAGAAGTGTGGTGACCTGTCGTAAATGCTTCTCACAACTCTGTGTGAACACTGAGAGATGTGTTCTGCGGTTTACGTATTCTCGGTAAGGTTTGCAGGTCTAGTATTGTATGACAATGATTCCGCCAGAAAAATTCCTTCATTGGGCCCACTGTCATCGCATATTTGACACTTAACTAAGTTGTTAGTAATCCACTAAAAGTACATAATTTCAAAAGTTTCTTGACTTATTTTTATTTATCCGTTTGCCAAAATAACTATACAAAGGGAAAACTTGGGCCTTGATGGAAGTTTTTTTCCATCGTTCCTGAAAGCGTTTAAGAAAATATACAATTAAGCATTTTTTTTATTTTAATAAAAGGTCATTGAAATATTTTAATATAAAAATAAGAAAGCTAATAAGGATAAGAAAACATTACAATTTCATCTGTAACTGGGTTAGGTCTGTAACTATTAAGTAAGTTTTCAGTGTATATTGGCCCCTAAAATCTCACTTTCTTCATGATATGAAATTAGCTGTTTATCTTTTTACAAATTATTAAGTACACTTGTTCCAAGCCTTCTAAATATCACAGATGATGCAGTTCCTGCGAGCTGGACTCTTTCTACTAATGTTTTCTACTAAACATTATTTATATGGCCTATAGTAAAAAAAGATAGAATTTGAAATTTGATTGTTGTATCCTCGTATGTAGTATCTAATTGAAAGGGCCTTTCATTGTAGTAAAGGAAGATGATTGGCACAAGTAAATTCAATTACCATTGAGAGGCTATTTGCAACATATACTTCCATTTACAGTTTAAACTACCAAGTACTTTACAACTACTCGACAAGATTATATTTATTTAACCTTCGGGCGGGTGTGGCTAATCTGAGATGAAGTGCCTACTTCTTGGAAGGTCTAAGAGCTAATTTTAACGGGAAACTGTGGCCGGGCCTAGTTGCTTCCTGTCTCCTCACCTTTCAATTGTGTCTACTTGTGTTGCCTTTTCAGTGCACTTCCGGTCTCGTGAACGTTTTCATCAGGTGGACTTTTTATTTACTAATTTTCAACATTTTCCTAAATATTTTTTCATAAACCTGTTATAGTTAATATTCCTACCTTATATGGTCAGATTTTTCTTACCATTCCATCACTCATAATGTTTTGTCCGTAAACTGCACCAATTTCACAATGAATATCGATCGGTTTTAGGCCTTTAGCATTAAGAAATCTTATAACAGCCCGTACTTCACAGTCGGCGGGATTCACGATTATCGGAGGCATCTTAAACACTCAGTAAACAATGTAAACAAGGAAGAATCAGACTGTAATGGTGTCAGTGTATTGGCAAGAGAAGTGTTCATGCATAGAACACCGGCCACAGCGCTGCGGTTACGGTGTGGCAAAACAGTACTTACTTAAAAAACACGCCTTGTATGTAATATTTTATATAATTTTAAATTTCATTTAATAGTAAAATGAGTATTCTAGTAAAACAAGGCAATAAAATGAAAAACATTGTAATAGTGTTTCCATGGCCAAACGTTGAGAAAGAGGATGGAGTAATTTCCACTTAGGATACAATCAGTTTCCTATCATGGTGCTTAAAATCTTATATTACTTTTCTTTAAAATTTTATTTTATATTTTTCATAAAATATCAAAACCTACCAATAACTGTCTATTCCTTTACTAATGGCACGAGGGATATGAACTGAGCCGCGCTAAGACACAGTTCCTGCAAGTGGGACTTTTTTTTTTAGTGGTTTCTTTGTATATGGGAAAAGAAATTAAATTAGATATAAATGATTTTTCTATTTATTTTTTTTATTTTGTACTATAGCCCATTCTGATTGTCAGAAAAGTTCAATTTCGCATGCACTAACTTTTGAGGGAAATTTCTGTTTGCGCCATTTGCAAAGCTGAATGAACTTTAAACAATACTCTTAACTAGCTCACTCAATCTGAAATATATTTTTCTCGTGAATATAGGCCAGCCCTTTTCCCTCTAACTGTTATTTGAGCAGGCTACAGTTTGAATTTTTTACAGCCTTAGCTTTGGGTTAAGTATTGATAAACATTTTACTCCCTTGGCTGACGTGTCAAAATCTTCCCTAGTTCTAAATGAGATGTAATCAGATTTTATATTCTTTCCTGTAAAATTTTGTTCATTAAACGGTTTAGCAAAATGGCTGAAAGTATGGGAAAATTTCTCTCCCTCAAATTCGTGTACTCTAAATTGAACTAATCCTTCTATCTGAACGGGCTATAATTTAGGGGCCTGCTAGATCATATGCCCATTCTAACAATTGGATCAAACGTTTAAGTTATTTCTTTTATATATACCAAAATGTATTGTTGTGTATTCTTGTCTATTTTTCTTTATCTTTTTGTAAGTTGCTTTTACTCCAATTTATCATTGTTAGATTTTTATATTTACGAATGCAATGCATGTTACAGAGTTGGGCATGATCATAATCATAATTACGATTATAATCGTAATTACTGGAGTGATTACAATTTCACTTGTAATCACATCTGTGGTTATAATTACTATTGTAATCACAAAATGTTTCTGTAATTACGACTGTAATCACAGCTGTTTCTGTGATTACACCTATAATTACAACTTCTTTTTCTGTGAACCGTAATAACAATTTGCTTCTATGATTTCTGTTGTGATCACAAATGTTTATGTGATTATGAACATAATCAGAAATGTTTTCAATAATTACGGCTGTTATCTCAAATTCTTCTTCTGATTTGACAAAGAGTCCTACTTACAAGAACTGTGTCATCTTAGTGCGCTTCCCCAGTGCAGGGTTGAGCAAAAATTAGCAGTCGCTAAAAGCTAGTACCGCAGTACTAATTTAGCACTACTGTATAAGCCCAGTGCTAAAAATTAGCGCTTTGGACTAAGCAATGTTTAAATATCGTTGTAGCTAATAGCTAATTAGCTATAGCTATAG
The DNA here is from genome assembly GCA_946811695.1 of Gonocerus acuteangulatus. NCBI lineage: Eukaryota > Metazoa > Arthropoda > Insecta > Hemiptera > Coreidae > Gonocerus > Gonocerus acuteangulatus. Next base: position 153,462,684 of record OX328123.1, on the reverse strand, counting down.
TTACAACTACAACATATCGTCATCTCAAAGTTCACTTCCGGTCTTCTCTGACTCTTTTCCAGCCCGAACAGGTCCACTCTGGTCCACTTCCGGTCAGCTCTGAGCATCTTCCAGGGGCATTCTAGCTCAGTCCTGTTCCAGTTCCGCTTCACTCTAGCGAACTTCCGATCACACCTCGGTCACTCTGGACCACTTCTGGTCGACTCAACTCATGAGAAAATGTCATGAATAAGTCATGAAATAGGCTGGATGTAGTGTTATAGACACACTGATTTATAAAGGTCATTTTAAGCAAACTATTCTAGAATCTTGTATAAAATGCCACTTTTCAGAGGAATGTGCTTGGTAATGCAGCTCCTGTGTGACAGAAATTTTTCATATAGTTATGTAATCATGACTTACTACTATCACTATAATGTTCAAATGCATTTTGTTGAATCATGGTAATTTCATAACTAATGATATCTATAAAATGTAAATCATCATTTTATTGTTAATAAATACAGAGACAAATAAAAATACTCATAATTTTTTCAACAAAATCTTCTTGGGTATTTTAAGGCAAATAGTAGCAGAAAAAAAGTAGATAATCCTCACATAATTTGTGAAATATTTGCATTTTACATAATTGGTTCTATTATTGTTTTTCAGAAAACTCTTCCAGTAGCGGACAGCCTTCCTGTTGTGAATATATTTAGAACTGAAACATACAACAACATTGTTGACAAAGGATTTTTTTCCTACTTTTCAACGATTAGGCATTGTCTGACATTCAAGAAACACCACTTCCCTTACATTTATGATTCGGTAAGAATGCACTCATCTCCGAGTAAAATATTGATAGTTAATTTATACTACACACACATATAAATTATTTTTCTTTGAAGGAGTGTTTCTGGCTGCCATTATGTCTATTAAGTTATTACAGCTCCAAATGTTTTTTATGTTGTGTAAAGTGGGATGCATTCATCTATACATTAGATTTCTTCATCTATACTGACAACAGCACATATTTCACTTACACAAAAAGAAGAGATTGGAAAATCTGGTGGCGAATTTGACCATACCTTGTTTGAACAAAGGGCACACACTTTTTGTACACCAGTCCTTCTCTTTTTACATACCTGGGAGAAGCCCGGGCCTTCGCCAGCTGCAAAGGATAGAGCATCATTATTTTCTGCAGCTTTTAATGGATTACTTAATTATTGGAATATTTCAAAGTGCTAAAGGTAGTGTTCTCTATACAAGGATGTTTAAACCGTGGTTGAAACCAGGTAAGATTTAGATGTTGTAGCCTTTTTTGAAATACAATATGGGTGACTAACTGTCTCCCTCCAGTGTGTTTCCTTTGAAGGTCATCCTTAACTAACGCTAGAATTTGGTTAAAGCATTCATGAGACATCCTGTAATAATTTTGAAAACGATCAGGGTACAAGTTTAGCTCCCGCGTTGCATTGAACACACCACCAGTTTTCCATTTATCCAACCACATAGCATGGACCCAACAGGTCATTTCACAGTTTGTGTATTCAAAATATTAATAATATCCAACAAATCATGATCATCGTCGTCCTCTTAGGAACAATGTCCTAGACAACATGTTGTAGTGAACTGGACCATTTAGCTGCCATAAAATACAATACAATACTTTCCGGGTTGTCCTCCTCAGTGGGAGCGCACCGCGGCCGTGCGACCTATTGTGCTACCCGTCGTTGCCTCTCCTTAGAGTACTACCTTCCAGTAGTACAGAAGTCTCCTGATAGATATTTCACTTGGTTTAAGATTGGTATCCTTTGTATCACCAAAGTACCTAAAACGTATGTGATCTAGCCCTTCACAGTCACGAATGATGTGTATCGGTGTCTCTTCTTCTGCTCCGCACCATCTACAGATGGGGGAGTTGACTAGCTTCATCCTATGAAGGTGCTTATTCAGTTTGCAATGTCCCGTAATTATTCCAATTGCTTCTCGAAGTTCTGTTCTGTTTAGGAGCTTCAGCTCCTAAAAAGGTAACTTCTGGTTCTCCCAAAGGTTTTGCTGCTTCTCAAGTAGCCATTGGTAGATTCTCCGTTTGAATAATGACGGTTTTAGCTGCCATACATGTGTGAATGCAATCCACCACGCCCGTTCTCTGCCCAAACAACGCCATTCCCACTCACCACTTGTGTGTGAATTGGGCCTTAGTTTTCTTAATTCACTGAGGAAAACCTGTTATTGGGTGAGTTATAAGTGTGTCTATACGCTCACAGATATGGTTCTTCCAGCTTGGAAGGCAAATATTCTAAGGGTAAATATATAAAAATCTAATAATTTCTGAAGGATATTATCGTTCTAATTATTCTAAATTTCTTTTGTATTTAAGTGCATTTTTGACCAGAGATGCCTTGAAAGATTGGAAACCAGTAGATCGCCTCTTTTGGAGAAGAGGTAGAGGGTTCTGTCAATAATCATTCTCTTTTTAAATAACTGTGATACTAATAAGTGTATAGCGTAAATTATATAGAAGGAAATATTATGAAATTTTATTTTATCTGTAGGTTCTAACTGAAGAGAATGTTGAAGATGTTATTAATCAGACAGGCTACGAAGAAACAGCTGAGCATGGAATTACTGACAATGAAGGCATTGTATTTTTTATTGAAAAGCAAAGAAAAAGAGCTCTCCATATACTTAAAGCCATGCATTCAACACTCTCTGATACTGTAATCCGGTAAAAATATTCAAGTCTTATTATATGATTTATAAATATGTAATAATTATCCAACAGGAAAATGAAAACTCCATGTCTGCACTTGGTAAATAATTGTGGTTGAGGCCTGGTGTAATGATTCTCCTATTTGATGCATTTCACCTCTGCCTCGCTTAATCAATGTCAAGAAACTTAATAATAATATTTGTGACAAGGCTTTGGGATTGAAAGCCACCAATTTAACAGCTTTTTGCAATATCATGTGGTAAGTTTTGTTAGCTCTAGCCACTCTTGTACCCGCAGAGTTAATAAAAATGCATTTTTAGCCTATTGAATGTGGGTTTACCTCTGCTACTTGGTCCCTTTGCATAGTTCAGGTCCCTCCGAAGGACCTGATTGGTGTTTTACCAGTTGATAGGTACATAGAGATCATGTTCTGTAACTATTATACCAATGCCGAGATATTTGACTTGATAATATTTAAAAAAATAATTTCAAAAATGTTTTAAAAAATAACAACAAATGTTTTTAAGCATGACTTTTCCGTAGTCCAGAATAAGAAAATGATAATGGACAGCTTTATAAAAAAAAGAAATAATGAGAGCGTATCAGGCGAAATGAGAAGAGACGAGTAGTGCAGGCTCAGCTATTTTAATGCCGTCCTCTAGAACCTGGAGAGTGAAACGAGCTCCGCTCCACGGGCATCTATGGTTGTGCGGGTTGCCTTTTCGTAAGAGTTAATGTTAATGTTATTCATACACAAATGAGGTTTTTAAAAGATTTTGACCAAGATTTCAGAGGAAAATGTTTTCCTTTCCAAGAAAATTTGTCAATGCTACATTTAAGTGTTTTGAATGAGTTTGAGTGTTAGCATTGAGCAGCCCTTTGTTCGATGAAAATTGTCTGGCTTAAATAACAATTTAAAAAACATCCATCCAGTCCTAATACTTTTTACTAGTAGTTTTATTTTTTGGTATTTTTATTGGTTACTCCAGTTATTTTCACCCAACTATAGATCCTCCCCAAACATTTATAAATTAAGGGTACTCTAAAGGAAAGAAAATACAATATTTGTTATTCATCTACAATTTCAATGAATGGGAATAAAAAATTAGCACAGAAAACCTGTAATTGTCAATTACAATCACAATGTGTGAGTTGTTGTCTAAAAAGCAATAAATTATTAGTTTTTATGCACTCATTATGTTTATTTTATGTCAAAACTAGATGTTAATTTAAATTGATATCATTCTGACAAAAGAAATGAAAACTTGAACAAAAAATAAATAAATTCTTACTTTTTATGCGATGGAAGAATTTGCCAGGGTTCAGGTGTGAAATCTTAATAAAACTACATTTTTTATAAGAAAATGTATTTTATTTTTTGCTGATGTTTTGACTTGAAATTCAAGCCTTCATCGTGGCTGTAAAACCCTGATAGAGAATTGGTCAAAGTCAAGTTTCACCAATTCTCTATCCTCCCTACTGAATCCAGTGTTGAAAAACGCATCCATTCTCCATACTTATTCATCTAGAAAATGAAAAAGTTGATAAAGAAGTCATATCCTCTATTTCAACATTTTCCATTTATTAAAAAATCCTGCTTAAAAGCCCCCCTCATAAACAAATAAAAGCCTTTCATTCCTGACACCCTTCCATTATCCCTTCACTTTTATGACACCTCTCTCCAGGCCTCCTTTTCCACCACGGGTGGTCAAAACTTCTCCTTGAGCTCTTTTACTCAAACTTACCACAATCCAGCACATTCCGAAATGATTGCACATTCACGAGACATGATCTCCTTCTTCTCAGCCTATTTTCATCCTGAACTTATTAATTTTATATCTTTTTCCATGTTTCCTATTTAAGTTTTAAATCTGTATTAATCTACCTCTAATTTAAGCTCTAGCTATAACACACTCTTACCAAATGTATCATTCACCCTCTTCCTTGTATAATGTTTTTCCTTCATTTCGTCTTTATATGAATTAGTATTAACTCTCTCCTCCTCGTTTTACAGCCCTGATGAAGGCTTGAATTCCAAGCCGGAACTTCGGTAACTAATAAAACTCATTTTCTTATTAAAAATGAAGTTTTATTAAGATAAGCCCTGACAAATTCTATTTTGCATTCCGTAGTGGTCAACGATCTCCTCTCAATTAGGTTTTCTGGATTTTCTAAGCCATTTCTTGTGATTAATATATTTTTTCATAACTCATAATTTCCTTCATTACAGGATAGCAGCATGGGTGTTCTACAAGACTTTGCCACTATTGTTTACAAGTATGTCCGTACCTAAAGGTCAAGTAGATATGCTGAAGAAAGCAGCCTCCTCTGGGATACCTTTAATATTTCTTCCTCTTCATCGATCGCATGTTGATTACATTGCTGTTACATTCATGCTGTGTAATAGTGGCTTAAAATCTCCTCTAGTTGCAGCTGGTGAAAACCTCAGAATACCTTTATTTGGGTAAATTTAATGTTTAACGTTTTAGAATCTTAATTTCACATTCATTGCATGTTTTTACAATTTTAACCACTCCTGCCTCTAACCTCTGGACATCTATGCCTCTATTGTGCCTTCTACATCAACACTTACAAACTCTGCTCTTTGTTTCACAAACACATTTTCAAGTTAAAACTATAATCTATAATTGAATGTAATATTTAACTCTTTATATTTATTAATTACACAAGTTTTCTCTTAGTTTGTAGTCGAGCTCAAGTAATGGAAGTTAGTATCCTAGGCTATTGCAAAACTTAGTTTTCTCTTAGTTTGGATTGGAGCAAAAGTAACGAAAGTTAGCATCCTAGGCTATTGGAAAAACTAGGAGTTGTCTCTTAGTTTGGATTGGAGCAAAAGTAACAAAAGTTAGAATCCTAGATTTTTGTGCAAACTAGGTGTTTTCTCTTTGTGCAAACTAGGAGTTTTAGCGTGGAATCGAACAAAAGTATTGAAATTTAGCATTCTAGTCTATTATAAAAACTAGGAGTTTTCTCTTGGTCTGGATTGGAGCAAAAGTTAGCACCCTAGGCTGTTGAAGAAACTAGGAGTTTTCTCTTAGTGTGGAATTGACTTAAAGTAACGAAAGTTAGCATCCTAGGCTATTGTACGAGAGCTGTTTAGAAAGTAAGGAATGTTTTGGAATTTACAAAAAAAAAAAAAAAAAAAAAAAACAAGTACAACGATTTTATTATACACGTTTGTTTGTTTGTTTACTTATGCTTAAGGGCAAAAAACTGCGAGGTCATCATTGCCCGACTTATGTACATGTGATAGAGGGACTAAAATAAAATACTACTTATTAACATAATCACCTTACAAATTAAGGCATGCTTTGAAATTCCTTTTTCATCGATTTCTGCCGCCAGTGATCTGAGCCGCACTCTGACACCTACCTGGAGGCTCTCATTGTTGTCAAAACGTTGTGCTCCTAGGGGGGGGTCTTCATTTTCAGGAACAAATGAAAATCACTTAGGGCAAAATCAGGATTTTAGGGGATTGAGGAAAAACTTCCCAGTTGAATGAGTTCAAGAGTTCTTGCATGCGGTTTGTCGTGTGAGGTCGGGTATTGTCATGCACAAGCAAAATTTGACAATTTTCTTCAGTGCTTGTTTTGGACAGCTCTCCTAAGGTTTTTCTATGTTCAGCTGTACCGGTCAGATTTTATTGTTGCGTCACGCTTGAGAAAATCAATACGAAGGACACCTTGCACGTCCCGGAACACTGTTGCCATGATCTTCCTTACTGACAAAGTTTGCAGTCATTTCCTTGGTTTCTTAACCCTTTCTTTACTGTAGACTGCTGCAAGTCGAGGCAAGCCGTGCCCCTGGAATGAAGGACTTCACTAACAGTCAGATGCTCCTCTCTCTTTTGCTGGATCCTTTCCGGCTTTCTTTTCCGTGAGTTCGACCTTGGGGCTATTAAGCAAAGACTGAGGGAAGCTTTAGCTATTTCTTTCACCACTAGTTGTCAAGAGAATTAACTCTTTCTGGCGAGGGAGCTAGGGATTAGGGACACCTTGGTCCGGCTTGAAGAACTCTGCCAGTGTTATTCCATCCAAAGCCCTAAATCGAAAAGGAGGATAGTTTGTTTTTGATTCGTTTCTTAAATAAAAAGGTTATTTATTTGTTAAGCTTCATTGATTAGTATTTGTATCATAAAAAAAAAAAAAAAAATATTGTTTAGAGCCTGCTGTTCAAATTCAGGAACATAAATATGCTTTAGGTCCTCCACCCGACAAAACTATGTAATGTACTGTATAACTTATAGTCTTCTTTTTTGTACTTGGCCACCGTGCATGCGCGAACGCCAGTGGACACTTTAGTAACGCTTTTTGTACCTTTATTTTTCAGTTTAGTCATCGCTAAAGCATATTTATGCTAAAAAATATTTTTCTTAATTTAAAAAAAAAATATACTCTTTAAAAAAATTTATTGGAGCGTATAATTACATAAATCAACTTTTAGAGCTAAAAGAAAAAGTAAATAAATAATTAAATAAAGTTCTCTTGCTATTTGAAATTTTAAGGGGGGAAATTATATGAATGAGTTCACGCACGTTGAGAGGAGGGCGAGAATAGCTTTGTAACAGAGGCCCGGCCAGGTAGAGAGGCCGCTGAACAACAGGGTCGGCCAGCCCACACTACCTGCTGTAAGCTAAGGGTTAAGGGAATTTGTGTTCCCCCCACTCCATGGACTGTAATTTTGTCTCAAAGTGCATATGTTTCACCCAAGTTTCATCTCCTGTTATGATTCGATCCAGAAGGGATGACCATGACTACGGTTCACCTCCAAATACACCGAAGCTGCCTCTATTTGTTGTTCTTTATTGTTATCTGCAAGCATTTCTGGTAAACAATGAAGTCCATGAA